>JAOXJP010231694.1:0-10590 GCA_025762735.1 Platanus orientalis | reverse complement strand
GTGCAGTGGCACAAAAATTGAGAAACCCCTAAAACCATATTCTCCGTGGGTTGGATCTAGACCCTAAATCGATGTAAAATATGGGTCAAAACGGGTCATATTCAAGTTTTCTTTGGATCGTTATCCGAGTTAATTATATCTCGGGTTGAATGCAAGACATTAACTCGACAAATCTCTACCTTGACTTGAATTCTACCAAGGCTACATAGTACAGAAAAACTCTACTCCCATCTTCTCCACACAACCCCGAAGGGTAACTTCAGATATTATGAACCCCAATCAAGTCTAAGCAATGCTTAAACTTGAATGCTGAAAGAGCCTTAGTCATCATATCTGTTGGATTATCATTTGTACCAATCTTCTTAACAACAATCTGGCATTGTGAGATGATCTCATGTATGATGTGATATCTGACATCAATGTGCTTAGTCCTCTCATGATACATTTAGTTTTTAGTCAGATGTATAACACTCTAACTGTCATAATGCACAACAGTCAAGCCTTGCTCTAGGCCAAGCTCGCCAAGTAAGCCTTTGAACCAAATAACATCCTTCACTACCCCAATCTCCACCATATACTCAATCTCAGTAGTAAACAAAACAACTATAGACTGCAATGTTACTTTCTAACTCACTGCGTAACTCGCAAGTGTGAAGACATAACCTATCAGAGATCTCATATTGTCCTAATTACCTGCATAATAAGAATCCACAAATCCAACTGTACAACCATTAAGACCACCTGTTATACTAAACAACAACCCAACATATGTAGTACCTGTCAGATACTGAAGTATCCATTTCACTACCTACCAATATGCCTTCCCTGGATGCTTCATATACCTACTCACAACACTAACAACATGTGAAATATCAAGATGGGTGCAAACCATTCCATACATGAGGCTCCCAACTACACTAGCATATGGAACATGAGACATGTACTTTTTCTCTTCCTCAATTTATGATAACAAATCAAAAGAAAGTTTACAATAACTTGCAAGTGGAGTACCCACAGGTTTAGAATCCTGCATTCCAAAACGTTCAAGTACTTTATCAAAGTAGTTCTCTTGAAATAAGTACAAATTTCTTGATTTCCTATCCCTACGAATCTCCATGCCAAAAATTTTCTTTGCTGTCCCCAAATCTTTCATCTCAAACTTACCACTAAGTGAAGCCTTCAACTTGTTGATTTCAAACATGTTCTTGGTAGTAATAAGCATGTCATCAACATATATTAACAAGTACACCAAGAACCATCTAAAAGCTCTCTAAAGTAAACACAACAATCATACTAACTTCTAAAATAGTCATGTGCAAACATGAAAGTATCAAATCACGTATACCAATATCTAGGCAATTGTTTAAGACCATACAAAGACTTTTTCAACAGGCAAATATAGTCTTCCTTACATGAGATGATGAACCCCTCTAGATGATGCATGTAAATCTGTTCCTCAAGCTCACCATGCAAAATGTTGTCTTAACATCAAGCTGCTCTAGCTCTAAGTTAAGCATAGCCACCATGGTAAGCAATACGCGTATAGAATTATGTTTCATAACTGGTGAAAATACTTTATTGAAGTCTACATCCTATTTCTAACCATAGCCCTTTGCAACCAAGAGTGCCTTACATTTTACATCTTTAACACCCGGAGTTCCTTTTTTCCTCTTGTAAACCCATTTGTAGCTAACAATCATCTTTTTCATAAGCGGTTTTACAAGCTCCCAAGTATGATTCTTATGGAGAGATTTAATCTTCTTATTTATAACAACTACCCACTGTGTAGAATCACTGCTTATGATAGCTTCATAATAATTGATAGGCTCCTAACACTCAATAGTCTATGCAGCATACAATGCATAAGAAACTATTTCTGTATAACTACTATACCTTTGAGGTGGTCTAATCTCTCTCCTGTGTCTCCCAGTAGTGGCATTGTACTATTTTTCCTCTTGTGCATCCTCCTCCTTATTAGGATCATGTTCCTCTTCCTCAATGGGCTGAATGGAAGTGCCTTCTTGACTCTTGCCTGAAGTGTAACTTTCAAACTCCACCAAAGATCCCCAACCTATAATAATCTGCAGGAGTGCTAAATCATACCTCCTCAAGTGTCTTACACTCAATGGTAGTCAATGAAGATCTGTTTACCAAGTAGCTAGCTATAAAAACTGTCTCAACCTAAAATTCCTTTCCAAGTCTAGCATTAGATAGCATACACCAAGCTTTCTTAAGGAGTGTCATGTTCATGGGTTCTACCGCACTATTTTGCTGGGGTGTGTGTCTAAGTGTGTGATGCCTTACAATTCCTTCATCCTTATAGAATCTATCAAACTCACTTGAACAAAACTCCAAACCATTATTAGTTCTCAGTCTTTTGATTGTTGATAATCTTTCATTGCTGATAATCTACATCATCAGATCAACACATTGAAGAAAACTTGATTTTTGAAACAAACAGTAATATACATTACAATACGCTTTCGGCTAAAAATATTTTGGAAGCCCCCTAGGATTTGGTATAACTCCCTTAGGTCGGCCCCTAACATTGGTCTTGTAATGTGTGAAGTTTGATTTGTTGGGTTAGCATCTGGAATTCAACTTGAAATCTAACCCAGATACAACCCAAAGAAAAACCTGAATGTAGAAATTTTCGGGTGAAGATGAGCAATGCAGAAATTTTATTGACCCATTTTTATGTATCGGATTGGATTTGAATCATATCTGTACATGTATTAGGGTTTTGGGGTATTTATATATTTTCGTTCTAGGGTTGCATATGGAGTGAGAGAGGTTCTGAAATTATAAATCATCTTTGGATAAGTTTTTTCAGATAATGAAAGTTTTCTCTACGACTTCATGATTTTTTGCCAAACTACGGGGTTTTCTACAAATCTGTGTTGTGTGTGATTTCATTCTTCATTTGTTTGTTGATTTTATTGCATCTCGTTTCTTTTGCAAAGAAAAAGATAAAACGATCCTAACAACTGGTATTAGAGCGAGATTTGGTTCAAGTGAGAATAATCACTATAACAAAAATGACCTTTGTCAACGTTTAAAAAACGCTACTTATAGGTAGCAAAAAATGCTATTTCGAGCTGCATCGAGAAAAGTCAGAAACTTTAGCTAGTGTTTTAAAATTGTTGGAAAAAAATGATAGTATAACCAACATTTTAAAAATGCTAGCTAAACTCATGATATCCAACATTTTGAAAATGTTGCCTATAGTGTTACACTTCAGACAACATTTTCAAAATGCTATCTAAAGTATGTCTAAATAGAAGAAAAAAACTATAGGCAACGTTTTCAAAATGCTGTCTAAAGTATGTTTAAATAGAAGAAAAAAAAAGCTCGATGCAACTAGAGCTTTACAAGAACCATTGTCTTCAGAAGTTGGAGCATGCTATTTTATCTAGCAATAAAAACCACAGAGAATGCAATAACATGATATAGCAAACCTGCAATTAATGGATCATTTTCATCAGTGGAGCCAAACATCTCATTAACCAAGATCTAGTGTTCTATCGGACCACCTAAACATAAACACTTCTCAACAACATTGGAGGAAAACTTCTGTTAGGCTCATTTGAACCATTTGACTAGCTAATTTCTTAATTATAGAAGTATGTTCATGGGGTTTTCCATGCTCAAGTACGTGCTGTAAGAAATATATACAGCATATTAAAACATAAGGACATAGAGAACAATAAACAACAAAAATGTCATGATGTTTTCTAATGATAAAAGCAGAATTCTAAAAGGGAGAATAGGGATTCAAAAGTAGTATTACAAAAGCCAATGATCTTCGAGTTCATGCTTCTTACAGAGCAATATAAACCCAATGAGGCTTAATCATTAATTCAAGTTTTAATTTAAAATTTAATAGATATTGTAGGTTTTGATTCTAGTGAACGGTCGTAAATAAGTCATAAAAACTAACTTGCAGACTCCTATAGTGTCTTAGTTCAAGAACAATATAATAGGTTAGAAGTATTAATGGCGGCAAGAACAATGGTGGAGGAACCTGCATAGTTCAGTGTTAAAAAATTCAATGGTATGAACTTTACTTTCTGGAAGATGCAAATAAAAGATTATCTCTACCAAAAGAATCCCTATCAACCCCTTGGAGGAAATGACAAAAAGCTAACGACCATGTCAGATGCAGAATGGGAAGTACTTGATCGTAAAGCCCTATATACAATTCATCTTTCGTTCTTCATCAGTAGCTTTTAATATTTATAATGAGAAAACAAAAGAAAACTTGATGTTAGCCTTTTGTTGAATGTATGAAAAATCATCAGTTTCCAACAAAGTGTATTTTATGAAGAGTTTGTTTAATATGAAAATGGTGG
Source organism: Platanus orientalis (assembly GCA_025762735.1). NCBI lineage: Eukaryota > Viridiplantae > Streptophyta > Magnoliopsida > Proteales > Platanaceae > Platanus > Platanus orientalis. The sequence continues at coordinate 6,238 of JAOXJP010231694.1, read as the reverse complement.
AAGGCATAATCATGGCTGAACACTAGAACAAGTTCAATATAGTTACCAATCAATTAACCTTGGTTGAAATCTATTTCGATTGTGAGGTTAGGGCCTTGTTGATTCTCTCATATTTACCAAATAGTTGGGATGGTTTGGTAATGACTGTCAATAATTCCATAGGATCAAACCATAAAGTATAATGATGTGATAAGTGTCATTCTCAATGAAGAAGGAAATCCACATCCTCAGGAAAAGTTTTAGGTAATGCTTTGAATATGGAAGGAAGAGAAAGAACAACTACATGAATCAGGATCAGAGTAGATCCATGTGAAGAGGCAAATCAAGATCTAGAAAACCTAGAGTGAAATGTTAGAATTATAGAAAAAAATGGCAATTGAAAAAGGACTGTAGGGCTCCAAAGAAGAACATGCATGGTACCAATAATAACGACAATGAGGCTTATGCAAATATTGTTGAAAAAGCTATTAAAAATGAATTAGTTCTATCCATGGACAACAAGTCAGAGTCATAGGTGATTGACTTAGAAGCGTATTTCCACACCACATCCAACAAAAAATGTCTCAAGAACATAAAGCAAGGTAACCTTGCTAAAGTGTTTGTGGAAGTTGATAAAGCTTGCAATATAGTAGGGCAAAAGAGATGTTCTAATTAGTCTACTAAATAAAGGTACATGAATGTTGAATGATTTGCATTATGTACCTTATCTGAAAAGAAATTTGATTTCAGTAGGCTAGTTCACAAGCTAAGGTTACAACATGATTTTCACATAAGATTTATGGAAAATCAAAAGGGGTGTCTTGGTTGTAGCTCACGAAAAGAAAGAAGGGATACTCTACTTGATGAGAAATACAATAACCTCTATTTCAGCTGCAACTACAGGTATAGATTCAAATATTGGACACTACAAGTTGAGACACTAGAGTGAAAAGAAAATGAAGACTCACCACTCAAGAGGGAATCTTCCAAGTTTGAAGACATTTGACCTAGAGTTTTGCAAAGATTGCATTTATGGAAAATAGAAAAAAGTCAGCTTCACTAAGGGTGCAAGGGCAATCAAGCAAAAGTGGTTGGAACTAGTTTACAATGACTTATTGTGGCCATCTTAGGTATCTTCTATTTGTAGCTCACATTATTTTGTTACCTTTATTGATGATTCGATTAGAAAGTTGTGGGACTTTCTTAAATATAAGTCTGATGTCTTTGATACCTTTAAGAAGTGGAGAGCTGTTGTTGAGAATGAAATAGGTTGTAAGCTTAAGTGTTTCAGGTTAGACAATAGAGGTGAATATTGTAGTAAGAAATTTAAAAAGTACTCTGCAGAGAGAACGGGATCAAAAAGATAAAACAGTTTCCAATATACCACAACATAATGGTATAACAGAACAAATGAATTTGACTATTGTGGAAAGGGCTAAGAGCATGAGCTTAAGTGCCTCAACTCAAAACTATTGTGGCTCACATTATTTTGTTACCTTTATCTCTTGATTCTATTATTGCATTAGACTCTAGAATACTATATTTTGATGTTAATAATAAAAATTATATGCGATACAATTTTTATCATATTTAACTAATACACACAAATAGAAGTTCTAGGTTTAATTTTTCTTTTCTCTATTTTAAGTAATCCTACTTTAGCTATGCACCCACACATTTTAATGTATTTTAGATTAGGCATTCTATTGAACCACAATTCATAAGGTATCTTATCAATCCTTTTATGTGGTATTCTATTTTGAATATAACATGTAGACATAATAGCTTACCACACGTTTGAATGTAAATCCATACTAATTAATATATAGTTCATCATTTTCTTTATAATTCTTCGTTTTTCTTTTTGTTGTTTCGTTATTCCATTGAATAAGGAGCCATGGTTTCATGCATAATTCTATGTTTTTTCACAAAATTCACTAAATGAGTTAGACTACTATTTGCATCCTCTATCTGATCTTAATATTTTAATCTTTCTTTTTCATTGATTAGGCTTTTATTCAAACATCTAATTTGTTGAATCAATAATACTTATTTTAATTATTTTTTTAATCAAATGCATACTTTACAGATTCACCAACAAATTAATCCACCCAAAAAATAATATAAACATTCTATTTAAATTATTTTAGAATTGACTCTCAAACAAGCCTTTTAAAAATATATATTTTTATTCTCATGATCCTAAAGCAATTAAATAATTTGATAAATTATAAAGAGCATACCTAGGGTTAGCAAGAAAAATGCTAATTATACTTAGCAGGATTAATTATTACTCCCAAGTCTTTCTCGAGCTATCCAAAGAATGAACTCCTCTCAAGTTCTTTAAACAATGAACTCCATAAATAATAATAATAATAATAATAATAATAATAATAATAATAATAAGAATAAGAATAAGAATAAGAATAATGTTAAATATGGGTTTGATTGCAACAACTTAACTTTTTCTTGTGGAAAATTTTGGTTGCCAATCGGTGATGTTGATGATGGAGATCGCTGATTTTTTAAATCCTTTATGTTATCTTTTTCTTTTCCTTTTCCTTTTTGGTGGTCTCGAAGTGACAATCGAATGGAGTAAAAAATTTCAAAGAGATAGGATTCTCATTGATTCAATGACCACTAATACAATGCCTCTAGTAAGAGGTTTAAATAGACAATGGTAATGATAAATATAGAAATAAAAAAGAATCTAATCTTAACAAATAAAATTCTAATTAAATCTAATCAGATCCGATCCGATCAAATCATAATCTTATATTTTATCTCTTTGACTAATCCTAGTGATATCTTTATTTCTCTAATACTTCTACTCAAACCCATGAAGAATTTTAATGCCTTAACCACCATGCATTTGAAATGCTTGTTTGATCAAATTGATAAACTTAGTAGATGATGCCGATGTCTACCTAATCAAACTAATGGAATTGGTAACTAATCCCAATGCCTACCTAATCAAACTGATGGAATTTGTGGATGATGTCTAATGTGGAATTGTGGCAGCCAATATCTAATGAGATTAACCCGCAAGGTGATGGATGGATAAATCAAGAGGTGATCATATGATAGAAGACAACAAGAATGTATTTTTTATTTATTTATTTTCAATGAGGCCTTTGTAGGCACATTGAATTGGGTCCCTTAAATCCAATATTTTCACCTACCATGAGCCAAATATAGATCCTAGGCTTGAAAATAGCCTCTATTAGGCTGAAAAATAGCCTATACGGGCCTTTATTGTATTGAGCTAAAATGACCTTTGTGCCTTGCCTCTACTAGGATGAATGTGGCCTCTATGGGCCCTTCCTTTATTGGGCTAAATGTAGCCTATATTGGGCCTGAAAAGTAGCCTTTATAGGCCTTTTTTTTCTTGGTCTTCTTCATCTAATTCCCCCAAAAAAAGAAAAAAAATGGTGAATATTGGTGAGCAACCTTAAAAGTTCTCGTGTGACCAGGCGGTCCTGAAGAATAACATTCTTGAAACCTATTAGTTGATGACATAAATTGGTTCATAAATTCATGACTATCTGTTGTCGGCATTGATAGTGAAACAAAATGAAGAAGTGGTGCATATGGCCAATGAGGTTGGATAGGATCATTATGATTGCACACGAGAGAGATGGAAGTAGTAGAAGAATAAGAAGAGTAGGTGCAAGTCATGTGACTCGTTGAGCAGCAGATGCCACCCTCCGGGAAAAATGATAACAAAAAGAATTTCAAAGAAATATGATTCTCTTTGATTCAATGACCATTAATACAAGGCCTCTAGTAAGATTTTTAAATAGACAATGGTAATGATAAATATAGAAACAAAGAAAATCCAATCTTAAGAAATAAAATCCTAAACCAATGTAATCAAATCCAATCAAATCATAATCAAATATTTTATCTCTTTGACAAATCCTAGTGATATCTTTATTTCTTTAATACTTTCACTCAAACCCATGAAGATTTTTAATAAAAAACTTCATGTGTTTGAATGCCCTTGACCACCATGTGTTTAAAATTCCTAGGCTTGTCTAACCAAATTGATGAAATTAGTAGATGATGTTGATGTGTACCTAATTAAACTGATGGAATTGGTAAATGATCCTGACGCCTACCTAATCAAACTGGTGGAATTTGTGGATGAGGTCTGATGTGGAATTGTGGTTGCCGATATCCAATGATAGTAACCCACAAGGTGATGGATGGATAATTCAAGAAGTGATCATATGATAGAAGATAAGAAGGATGTATTTTTTATTTTTTTTTCAATGAGGCCTTTGTAGGCACCTCGAATTGGGTCCCTTAGATCCAACATTTGCACCTACCAAGAGCCAAATATAGATCCTAGGCTTGGAAATAGCATCTATTGGGCTGAAAAATAGCCTATATGGGCCTTTCTTTTATTGAGCTAAAATGACCTCTATGTGTCTTGCTTCTATTAGGATGAATGTGGCTTTTATGGGCCTTGCCTCTATTGGGCTGAATCTAGTCTATATTGGGCTTGAAAAGTGGTTTCTATAGGCCTTTTTTTATTATCTTTTTCATATAATCCCCCTAAAAGAAGAAAAAAAATGGTGAAGATTTGTGAGCAACCTCAAAAGTTCTCATGTTGTTGGGAGGTCCCGAAGAATCAGAGTACCCTTGAAACTTGTTAATTGATGACAAAAACTGGTTCATAAATTCATGACTATCTAGTGTCAGCATTGATAGAGAGATTGCAAAAGTGATGCTTGTGGCCAGTGACATTGGATAGGATCATTATGATTGCACATGGAGGGTGGATTGTATCCGCTCCTCTTAACTAACGCTCCTCTCTGCCCCTTGTTAGGGGGGGCGGGCACATCAGCGCTGACAAGTGATTTTCACTTTTTTTTTTTTTTTGAGGGGAGGAGGGTGAGGGGGCGCATATCACTTGTCAGAGCTGATTTGCCCGCCCCCTAACAGGGTGCGGAGAGGAGCGTTAGATAAGAGGAGCAGATACAATCCACTCTCCTGCACATGAAAGAGATGGAAAGTAGCAAAATTATAAGAAGAGTATGTGTGACCTGGTGAGCAGTAGATGCCACTCACTGGAAAAAAGTGATAACAAAAAGGATTTCAAAGAAATAGGATTCCCATTGATTCAATGACCATTAATAGAATGCCTCTAGTAAGAGGTTTAAATAGATAATGGCAATGATAAATATAGAAAGCAATTAAAATCCAATCTTATCAAATAAAATCCAAATCCAATATATTCAGTACCAATCAAATCATAATCTTATATTTTATCTATCTAATAAACCCTAGTGATATTTATTTCCCTAATATGGATAAGATATACATTTTTTAAAATCTAAAAAACTTTTGATCTAGCACCACCCACCTCACAAACTTAGTGTAGTAGAATAATCCCAATCATGTTTGTGCTATAAAACCATTGTACCACTGAAGAAATGAAATGATATGACAATTGTGATCCCGTCGCACAAGGCTAAGGGAACGAATATGCTTATGATTGATAGGGTATGAAAGATTTGTTGCGCACACTAGTATTTTCCTAGACCAAATCCTCTCCTGCGAAGGTCTTGTCTAACAGGTGGCAGGACACAATTGGAAGGAAAAAGTGAATTACAAATTTTGAAAAATGCAATTCACTTTTTCCCACGAATCATCTCTTGCCACCTATTAGACAGACCTTAACAGGTCATAGGCCGGCAAGAGAAGATCCTTAGCAGTATTTACCACGCCAATACTTGTATGCAAATGAGACCTTTTATAGCCACCTCTATTCTTCCCGTTTTAGAGAGAATATCTCCCACTTATTGTCTTGCATTTCCTTATTTAACTTCACCAACCATGCAGCAACCGGTGCCTTTCTATGGTGTCAAGTTTTAATCTCAACGGACCTTAACAGCTTGCAGTCATCAATACCATAGCAGCACGAGAGGAACGTTAGAGCCTATGACCATTACTAAGTTCATCAAAGTTTAGCACATAGCAAATCTTCCTTTTTTGTTCTTCTTTTTGGAACGGTAGAAGAAATTCATGAAGGCATTGTTGAAAGGAGAACAATAAGGTTCTGGCTGGCGAACTCAAGCAACAAGAAAACAAAGCAACAAAACAAAAGACTAAACCATTACCCGACAGCCTTATACAAACTACCTCATGGACAAACCCAATAACCTTATACAAACTATCTCAACACATAGCAACTCTTGGAACCTTCTTGACAAGAACAGCTCAATCCATACTATGATATTGTCAGCAAATT
>JAOXJP010231693.1:0-10590 GCA_025762735.1 Platanus orientalis | reverse complement strand
TTCAATCCACGGTTCATTGGGTACGTAAACTCCTATAGCTAAAGATTCATACAATTGAACTAGGATACCTAATGCAACTATCAGCATTGCACATAACCCAATTCAGCATGATCGAATTAAACATATTGAAGTCGATCGCCATTTCATTAAGCACCATTTTAAGTTTGAAAATATTTGTACCCCATTTGTTAAGATCGAAGATCAGTTGGCCGATACACTAACCAAGGGGTTGAACAATGTTCGTTATTCTTTTATTGTTAGCAAGCTAAAAATTTGGGATCTCTATTTTTCAGCTTGTGGGTATTGGTATGATATACTAATACCTACTAATACCATATAATATTATTAATGTATTCTCTGACATTTTCTCTAATCTGTCTTCTTCTCCTCCTTGTTCCTCTCTACAAAACCCTAATTTCTCTCTTTTCCTTCACCTTCAAGTAAATCAACTTCATGATCCCTCATATCTTGACTTGGCATATGGAAGTAGCCAAGGGGATTTGGAAACACAAACAAAGGGGACGGAGTAGCCAAGATGATAGCCGGACCAAAGTTAAACTCTTTTTTAGAGGGTTTGGGAATATAAACAGAACCTTAAGACACTCAAGGAACAAATTGACTAAAGGGCCTAGACACTAGACCTATAGCAATAACCAAGCACAGTTCTTGCTACAATTCTAAATATACGCACTTCACAGCATGAACCATAGTTCTCAAACAGCCCTATGTTGATGTATATGGGGTGGGGGTACACTATGTAAGGGTATACTTGTACTTGGGTAAATGAGGGACATACTTGTAAATATATCATTTGTATCATAATCTACTCCTTAATAATATGACATGCGTATGGGAGTAGAGTACTCTCTCCCAATACATTTTCCCCACTTTCTCTTCTTTTTCTTATTGTTCCTTCTCTCTTCTTCTACAAACCCTAGCCTACTTTAGGCTAAATAGTGTAAAAATCTACTTGATATTAGATCCATCTACTTGTTTCAGAGGCAAGGAAGACAATCGTAGGGACTGCCACCTCACTGTTGACATCACCAAGTTGTACAATGACTTCAACATCCGTACAAATCTAACAAATCAATGACTCATTTTTAGGCTTCCGGTAGATCTCCATTTTTGTGATTTGGTGGTAGTGATTCATGCTTAGTTTGCACAACCTAGCGATTTTTTAGATATTTTCATTTTTTTTCTCAAATCTGGTTACAACATTAGAGCTGATGCTATAGCCTATGCTTTTGGCTTTCAATTTGCTTTAATTTGATCTCTCTATATTTGTATGTGGTTTTGGAACAAATTTCACCTTCATTGATTTTGACGATTGAAGGTTTTCTAATATATTTTTTTTTGCTATATATTTACCGCTGCCTTGTATACTCGTGATTTTCCCTTCCGAATTTTGAGATGCTTCAATTTGTTGTTCATGGCTTGCTATGTATTTAATTTGGGTATGGATTGCGATCTTAGAGGACGTATTTTTTGGTCTGGGATGTTGTTTTCTATGGCATATGCTCATTTTTTCTTGGCTTAAAGCTCTCGTCTACTATGGATGTTATCGTGGGCCCCTCTTTTTTGTTTCATTATGTTGTTTTATTGTTGTTGAGAGCTTCTCATGCTATTTGAAACCTGTGGTTGCTTCAAGTGATCTGTTTGTTCTTTACTGACCCTCTTCTGTGGCCTGGTGTTGTTGGCAACTATTTCTATATTGTGGGTGTTTGTTTTTCGTGTTAGCCTTGTTTTTGGGGAACATTGCAACTTTTTTCAGATCTAGTTTTGTGATTCTAGCTATGTCGGATGTTAATGAGACCATTTCTCGTGCGAGTAGTATTTCTTCTGTTGTTGGCTCAAATGAAGTCTATAGTGCTCCTATCATCACTATGACACTTGATGAGACAAATTTCCCCACCAGGTCATAGTTTACGAAGCTCACAATTATGGGCCGTGGGAAGTGTGGTTATATCACTGGGGAGATTAAGGTCCCCGCTCACACAAATTCTTCTTATGCAAAGTGGGAGGCAGAAAATCTCTTGGTTATGTCCTAACTAATCCATTCGATGGAATAATCTATTAGCAAAACTTGTTTGTTTCTTTCTACAGCTAAGGATATTTAGGATAATCAGGGGAGAGACAAGTGAGTTTGCGATCACAATAAACTTGCACCAGCAATATCTGTACCTTTTGCCTTAGTTATGAATGAGTTAACTAGGTTATATAAAAGGAGGTTCCATAGTGTATGTTGTATACAGATAATGTTGTGTTGATTGATGAGACTAGAGAGGGGGTAAATGCCAAGGAATGGTGTGTTGCCTAAAAAAGGCGTTCTATGGCCTCAAACAATCTCCCTAAGCATGGTTTGAGAGGTTTTAAGGTGTTATGTTCAAAAATGCTCACAAGCAATGCCAAACAAACCACACTCTCTTTATAAAGCATCAACAAGGGAATGTTACAACCCTCATTGTCTATGTTGATGATATTATGGTTACGGGTGATGATCATTGTGAGATCGGCTACCTAAAAGGTTTTCCTAGCAAAGAATTTGAACTCAAGGATTTAGAGCTTCTCAGATACTTCATTGAGATTGAATTTGCTAGATCCAAGGAAGGTCTCTTCCTATCTCAACACAAATACGAATTAGGTCTCCTTCAAGACTCTAGGATGCTAGGATGTAGACCTTGTAACACTCTCATTGGGTATAACCATTGCCTAGACATAAATGAGGGCCAAAGACTTATTGATATTAGGCATTATCAGAGACTTGTAGGGAAGCTTGTTTATCTGACCTTGACTAAACCAGATATCTCGTATGCGGTTAAAGTGGGTGGTCAGTCAATTTATACAAGATCTCACAACCAAGCATCTTGAGGTAGCATATTGCATTGTCCGTTACTTGAGAAGAGTCCAAGTCAAAGACTCATGTATTGTTGAAGACATGATTTTCGAGTTAAGTCTTTCATTGATGCAGATTAGGTAAGATCTACAACTGATAAAAGATCCACTTCTAGTTATTGTACCTTCATCAACCTTGTTTATTGGCGTAGAAAAAAACAATCAATTGTAGCCTGGTCAAGTACAAAGGCAGAGTTTATCAGTTTAGAGTCATGGCACATGGGATTTGGGAGATGCTGTGAATATGAAGCTTTCTAAGAGAGATGGGATTTTCCTCTCATGGTCCCATGCGATTATACTGTGACAGTAATGCCATAATTAGAATTATTCATGATTTGATCTAGCATGACAGAATGAAACACATTGAGGTTGACAGACATTTTATAAAGGAGAAGTTGTAAACCAAGAAAATTTTCATTCTCTTTGTGAAGACCAAAGATCAGCAGGTTGATGTGTTTACCAAATGATTGTGTAGTCCTAGTTTTAATAGGATTATTTTCAAGCTAGGTATGCACAATATTTACAAACCAGCTTAAGGGAAGTGTTGATGAATATGGGGTACACTATGTAAAGGGTATACTTGTACTTGGGTATATGAGAGACATACTTGTAAATATAATCTTTGTATTGTAATCTACTACTTAATAATATGTCATACGTATGGGAGTAGAGTATTCTCTACCAATTTTCCCTCACTTCTATAAACCCTAGCCTACTTTGGGCCAAATAGTGTTGAAATCCACTCCTTAGGTAGATATGGAGGACGTATACAAATATGCAAATAAGGATATTCTAGAGAATGTGATGGGTATGATTATTTGGTTTTTTTTGGATAAAAAACATGATTTATTTTCTTATTTTGATTAAAGGAATACTCTAGTCATGATTGAAGAATGGGAAGAAGCTAAATCCCTGCCCCTTTCATGTTATGCATGGACTGCCTTGATTTACATAACAGAAGTAATTATTTCCAATGGAACCTGACGCAGAAATATTGATCTTTCTGCACAAGGACCATCTGAGTAAATTAACATATGATCCACATTCTTTCCTATCCGATTAGAGAACACACAACACACATGCACACACACATTGCTCTTTTCTTCATGTTGACATTACTAAACAAAGGGGAAAGAGACTTGGTGAAAAAGAATGTGAGCATGGGAGAAACATAAAATCATAATATCTCAAGGAACTCTATAATTGTGAATCTTTAATGTGTATTCAGAAACAAGTGTCTAGTGATAAAAACTATGTTCTGCACTCCCTATAGAGCTATAGAAACTCAATAAAATCTTACATACTAAGTGAACTCAGTTTTTTACAGACAAAACAGTAGTGTACAGCTAAAACATCTCTCTACCAGAAAACAAAGGACAGCATCTAATAACCTCTCTTTAAACCCTCCGCATCCTAACAAAGTGAATATTAAGAACTAAGAACTCACAATAAATGAAATAGACATTACCTTCAATATTGTTAGATGGAAGAAGAAATCCAGTATCATAAGGACACAGGGCCATGGCAACACAGATTTGACGAAGTCGTATAATAATATCAAGTATACTTGAAAAGTTGTGCATGAAACTACTAACATCACTATAGAAATGAAACACATTATGGGCCTCTGCTTCCATCCGGTCATACTGTTCACATTCTTCAGCATAAAGCTCCACAAAACAAGTCTCAAAAGTTTTAGGTGGCAGTTCAATTATACCCTTGTCTTTTGCTCGTCACAATGATATCATTGCCATTAAGATCTGGAACCATTGATAAAAGAGGGACTTCAGAATGGAGGATAGTATGTCACTTTAAGGGTTAGAATAACCTATGTCATAAGCAATTCAAATTGATAACCAACTCAAAGGTTCAGCGACAAAGTTATGATAAAGTAAAAATGGCCAGAAATGGAAAGCAAAAAAAATAAAAAACTAAGATAGATGATCCATGGTAGATGGGTTGGATGGTCTATTAAGTGGTATTCTTCAAGGATGACCTTAATAATATCTCAAGATGTGGACTCCCTGATTAACTCTATCTCCCCTGTTCATAAAGATAGCTTTCCATTTAGGTCAAAGATTCTTATCCCTTTGTCCTCACTAGTTATTCTGCCTCTTGCAAAGTAATCCACGAGTCCTCTTTAAACATGAACTTACCCTTTACTCTCTATTCCTTTACACAAGTTATCTTACTTGAATAAGGAAACATGATAGGGCAATGCAACTTTCTTATTTTCAATTTATTAAAGAGTAAATTAACCAATTCTCCCAAAACTTTAAAGTGCTAGGAGAGATATGAGTTAATATACTAATTATATTTCAACACTCCCCCTCAGAAGTGACAATCCTGGACATTGGATGTGGGGTAATTAGGTGCGAGTCCAAGAACATGCACATGTATGCACAAAGACCCAGGAAAAAAATTGCGTCCACAGCAGATTCAAACTGACAACCTAACCTTGCTCTGATAGAATATTAAAAATGAATTAACCAACTCTTCCAAAACCTTAAGGTGCTAGAAGAAGTATGAGTTAATATATTTATTATATTTCAACATGCTTGAGGGCTTCTAGAGGGATCCCGCATACCTCTTACAAAATCTGTCCTTTTCTCACCTGTTAGTAGGTCAATGACCTTTTGTTATACTCAGTTACCCTAGCTGGCCCTAGACTAATGATTCAATATCTCATACATCTTGCCTTTGCACCCATGTCATTTGTCAGCAATAACATCATGCAATAAACCTCAATGATTTCCAAAAAGGGCCAGACTATTACATAGCCAGCAATTATTTTAATGCTCTAACGAGGGTTAGGCTAGAATAAGTGTAGAATTGATAAGGATGACTCTGTATACCTAAACCTTAAGACATTGTGCATGTTGATGTAAATTTTTGTATATGTTTTATGAATAGATGAATGGATGCATATTAAAATTTGTGAATAAGTGGATGGATGAACTGATGAGAAAACTATCAGAAAGATAGTCACCATAGAGTTATGGTTGTAAATGCATGTATAGAAGTGTGTATTCCTTTGCATAACAGGTTTTATTATGGATGTAGGAATTTTCCTGAGGCTGAGGTACCCAAAAATTCTAGTAGAAACTTGGATAACATTCTTAAGATACTCAAGCATAATGAGATAAATCTAGAATCCCCTCACACCCCAGGCTTCAAGCCTAACCATTTAGGTCTTGGGGCGTGACAGATTTCACCAAGTCCACCTCCTGACAACACATGCAACATCTATTCAGTAAGGAATGACCTCTCAACATCAACTGATCTAAAGTAAGAATCTTCTCCTAAGACACCACCCATAGGAAGAAGGGCGCTCTACAAGGGGCTTGCGATTTCCACAAATAGTTACAAGGGAATTATGTATCCTGGGACATATGACAACAAGAATGATGTTATCAAGGAGACCTTCCTAGGATTACCAACCCATAGTCTACAGTCATCCACTATACTTGAGGTCTTTATGGCTTCCAACTGAGCTAAGAGGTTCAGTATCAACTCAATTTCCCAATCATTAAGGTTCCATCTGTATCTGAGGCACCAGCAAGTCTTACCATTCCACAGCTTCATATCCCTCCCAGTTGTCTGTGAATGCTATTAAATCTAGGAAGTATTCCTATAAGGACATATCCCCACACCCCCGATCTAAGAAAAATCTCATCTTTGGTCTGTTTCCAATCTTAAAATTTTAAGGAGGAAATCTGCATAGATTCTAGATATGCCTCATGCGTATAGATGTCTTTATGAATATAAGTGCGTTCATAAGAATATAAAAATGAAATAATAAAAGAGACTTGGCAAATGCTTTCATGTTTTGGTTGTTTATAGCCCAGTAATTGCATATAAAAATTACATTTGTTATGTCCTTAAACTTTTGACCAAAATAATAGCAAGAGATGCTCATGTCACAAAGAAACATTTGGATGAAACGGCACAAAAATTATTCCAAGTTTGTGTAAGTAAAAGGAAACTATCCATTCAAAAGTCCCAATTGTTATAGCAGGTATATATAGAAGACGAGAATCACAACAACATTAAGGATAGAAAGGACATATAGTTACCTGCAAACGCCAGAGTGTGCTTTCTTTTCCCTGATCAAGATCACGTTGCACCAGGCTTTGCCAGTAATTCTGGATTGAAAATGGCTCAAAACTTAAGAAAGCCATGAGAGAGAACAAATCGAAGGAGCCATTCTGAATGGCTGTCCCCGTGACAACCCATCTTCTCTTAGCCATGAGATTGATCACAGCTTCACTCTGTTTAGCCATCAGATTCTTAACCAAATGTGCTTCATCCAAAATAACCTGCCACCACTCCATCTGGTTCAAAGGCAAACTCATCCAATCAGCTTCAGCAGCCAGTGTACCATAAGTTGTCAATACTATATCGAACTTCTGAAGCTCCTTAAGTTTGTTGGTAGGTTTCCCATGCTATGCTATACACCTTAAAGCTACCTGACCTAGTGTGCTCTCCTATTTGTGTTTCCCACTTAGAAATTACCGACAGAAGACAGACGATTAATGTGGTTTTTGAGCCCAAATCACTAGAAGCATTATCCCTTACGCTGGTTAGTTCTTCTCTTCCACTGTCATCTAAATGGGTATCATCCAATTTCCGTTTTTCAAGCAACCCAGATACTATTTTACCTGATTTCCCCTTCTTAGAACTCTTACCAACTGAAAAAGACAACCCCTCCTCTTCTTCATCTTCTTCTAAATTGTCTGTGTTCTACTACTAGTCTCCTGTTTTATGGGAGAGGCTATTGGCACTCGCAAAACTACTCACCACACCCCCGATCTCACCATCCCCCATTTTTTGCTCACCACACCCCATTCCCTCTCCAAATTACCCTAAACCCTCTTTATATGGTTTTTTCCTCACCACACCCTCTCTCCTCTCCTCTCTCTCCTTGCATAAACGTAGGCAAAACTCTCAAACTCTCTCTCTCTTCCTCCTTCGTCTCTTCTCTCTTCCTTTTTTCTTCTTCCTCCTTTCTTCCTCTCTTCTTCCTCTCTTCTTCCCGCCTCCGGTCAGCGCCACCCAAGCCCCCTGTCAAACATCGTTGCCGTTGCCTCCTCCCTCCACACCTATACGTACATTATTTTATTTTTTGTTACCTTCTTCTCTATTCGGTGGTGCAGGCCCGAACATGGATGGTTCTGTTCGGACTTGTAGGTACGAATAGCACCAGTAGTGCTCAGACGTGCACCTCCAAACGGGGACAGAAAAAAAAAATTGTTGCTTACTAAAACTTCTTTTTCTAACTTTCATTTTTTAGTGGTTTCTTTGTTCTCTTATTTGAATTGAAATAAAGACAAAATTTTCCTGTCTTTCTCTTCTATTTTTTTATCCATTCGATAAATTTCGGCTATGACCAATGCCCCACATAGTTGAATAAGCATAACAAAGCTACATGGAAAAGGAAAAAAAAAAAAAAAGGCAAGGTGCACTTACCTTGGATTGAAATCGACGAATTGCGTTTTGCCTGTAAAGGTATTTATATTGCAGTCTCTATATATACATAACATGCATCATTTACATTTTTTTTCCTTTTTTCTAAGCATTTCAAAATTTGTATTTTTCCAAGTTTGATTAATGTATGATGTGAATTCCCTTAACATAACAAAAATAAAATAAAATAAATTAATGTATGATATGAATGTCCTTGACATAAGGTATATGCATACTGTAATCCTTGTTCCAATCTAATGGGGTTGGTTGTTACTATCTTTTTCAGACGGTTAATTCGGTTTGTAACAAATATGGATGACGGTATATCTCGTGTACCACCGTCAGCATTGGTTAGAAGAATTACGGTGCCAACAAATCGAGAGCATCCACTTATGCGTCAAAAGCATCAGTGTCCCATCCAATAGACGACAACTTGACATATTTACTCACCGATGAGGTTGAGGCTGAGGAGGGTCCTGTTCCTAGAGCTCTTGAAGATCCATCATTATTAGTGAACTTCAACACACACTTTGCTGTAGCAATCTAGAAACAAAAGGTATTGCAAAACTCATTTATTATTATTATTAAATGTTGTTAATTTTGAATGTTTATATTTATTACTGTTTGCTTTGTTTTGATTGCAAGAGCGGGAGCTGCTTAAATGTTTATCGCATAACCAGAAGATAAATGAGCGGGTGTTTGAGAGGTTTAATCCTCCCAATGAGATGTTTCAACTACTAATCGGTGCTTCCAGCCTGTGCTCCTTGGTCACAGCAACATACAAATTTGTGAATAAGGTAGTGGTCTCAGCATTTGTGGAGAGATGGTATCCAGAGACTAATACTTTCCACATGCCATTCAGAGAGATGACCATTACCTTGGACGACGTCTCATGCCTACTTGGGATTCTGGTTGTTGGTTGAGCTATCTTTATTCCTTAGAAGCTATCATTGGATGCTGCAGTCACCTTAGTGTTTGTGCAATTAGGAGTGTTGGCCCAGGATGCGAGGAAAGAGCTTATAGCCGTTTGGGGTACGTCTGTGCGGTTGGAGTGGTTGAAGACTATGTTTATCAATGTGCATAACGAATCTGATCCAGCCCGGATTGAATGTGCAGCAAAGGCTTACTTATTATTTTTATTGGGTTGTATGTTATTCGTCAACAAGTCTTCTACACAGGTGTCGGTTGCATATCTGAAGTTTATGAAAATTTTGTGGGAAGTGCAGGACTATGCACGGGGTGCTACAGCCCTAGCTCATCTATACTATTAGCTAGGATCTGCAAGTCAGGTGGAAGTAAAATAAATGGCAAGATATATCACACTGCTTGAGGGTTGGGTTTATGAGCGATTTCCCTACTTCACACCTAATTACAACCTAGCATACGAGAAAAACGAGCCGCGGGTCTACAGATGGAGTTCACAGAAAGAGACTGGGTCACTTAGAGAGAACTTGGGGGTCATGCAGGAAGCACTTGATGCATTAAGCATTAATGAGGTATTACATTAAATATACATTTATTTACGTGAATTACGTAGATCTTTATTTAAATTATATAGATTTAATTATTACCTTGATTACTTAATTAAAGTTTGTTTGAACTTGTTTTTGCAGGTGTGTTGGACCCCGTATGAGGACCCTATCTTCCAAGCACAATATCCATTTAGTGATATTGCATTCTATCAGGGCATGCTGAAGTGGTCGAGCCTTATCACCCAAACCGGGTGCTATGTCAGTTCGATCGAGTCCAGTACATTCTTTCCCCTCCAGTGGTCCCTACTAAATTTTTGCATGGTGTCAAGCCCAATTAGTACCAGGTGGATTATCCGTACATTGCTATGTTATGGAAAAGTTGGGAGAATCACATGCTCAGTGATAGGTTGCGATCACGTGAAGTTGTTTTTCCTGGAGAGTCTACCCTGGAGTACATGCATTTGTATTTACAGGTGTTCCACCCGTATGTGCAGAACTCTGAGCTCCGATCCATATATGATGTCGGTCAGTCCTCATACACCAACGCACCCTCGATGTCAGATGATCAATGTCTAGTTGGTGCATTGGGGTATTTGGAACCTATCATCAATCGTGGTTCTAGTTCTACACTCTTATACAATGACATTTATCATGCAGTTAAAGAGTCTGTACACCTGCTCCGTGACCTGAGATTAGATCCACCTGCCGCTTCTTAAGATACAACTGCTCCAACTGCTTCTGATAGGCACACTTTATG
>JAOXJP010231692.1:0-10590 GCA_025762735.1 Platanus orientalis | reverse complement strand
CTTATAATTGATAGGGATTACTCATAGCAATTTGAACATTTCCTTTATAAATACCAGTGAAGTCCATAAAGATCACATCTATGTAAAAAAAGATATTGATGACAAGGACCAAATATCTAATCTACATGGGAATTATTTGACTCCATCTTAAATACTAAATGATAGTTAGATAGATCCATATTATCCAATCAATTTAATGCCTTTCTACTTGCAATATCAATTCTCTCAAATTAACCATTTTGACCAAATTTGAGCCATTTTGCAACAACCTAAAAAACAAGGTAGCATGAGCCAAGGATATTCTGTTAATTTAAATATGTTGTAGCTAAGCTTAGGTCGAAGCAATGAACAATATATTTTCTCAAATAACTCTTCCCTAACAGAGTAGGGGTAGGTAGTAGAAAAGGAAATAAATGAAATCAAAATGAAATAAAAAAACATGTTAAACATAGACAGATATGACATAACACAATCTGATCACATGATACCACTATGTGTCTGCATGCGTTGCTTATGAATTGAAACCTAGAAAAATAGATAAATAAACAAAACCTGAAACTCAAACCAATTTTTAGTAAGTTTGAGAAGGGACGAGCAAACCTGTCCCTTTGTAGCACACGATAGGTCCTGTAGCTCCTCTTCTGAAATCCTCTTGTTAGCTATGCAAAGAGAACGGTGAGGTAGGGATTTTGCGTTTAGAGAGTAGGGTTGTTAGGTTTGGGTTGGATTAATTTACAAGCAAAAGGGATTTTGGGCAGCGTAGTGGTGAGGGGTTTTCAGAGATGAGAAAACAAAGTTTCTTTCTTCCTCCTCTTTTCAAAGGGTTTGGGGTTGGATTTATAGAGAAGCTTTAAGATCGCAGGCGGGGTTTGAGTGTCTATAGGGTTTGAGATTGCTGGGGGGTTTGAGTGTCTGGGGTTAGCAAGAGTTAGGGTTTGGCCAACAAGGGGTTAGTGGCATGGAGGTTTACGTGCACATAAAGGATTTAGGGTTGCATGCACTAACCTACGTCAAGGAGGGGGGCAGAAAGCAAAGAAAGAGAGAGGGATAGAATGTGGGATGGAAGAGAGAGGCAGAAGGAGAGAGAGGTGGGTGCAAAGGAGAGGGAGTGGGGCAGAAGAGAGAGAGAGAGGGCAGAGAGGGCAAGTGCCGGGAGAGAGAGAGGGGGTGGCCAGAGAGAGAGAAGAGAGAGAGAGAGAGGGAGAGGGGGATGGAGAGAGATAGAGAGTGAATCGGGGAGAGAGAGGAGAGGGGAATCGGTGGGCGAGAAGAGAAATAGAGGGGAGTGCAATAGAGAGAGAAATAAAGAGAAAGAGAGAGGGAAAGAGTGAATTGGGGAGAGAGAGGAGATGGGAATCGGTGAGGGGAAAAGAGAGAGAGAACGCAGCAGAGAGAGGAGAAAGAGAAAGGGGTTACCTGATTCGCTATGCAGGGGGGTCGGCCAGAGAAAAAGGAAGAAAAAAGAAAAGGAAAGGAAGAAAAAGAGAAGGGAAAGAAAATGAAAAAAAGAAAAAAGAAAAGAAGGAAAAGAAAAGCGAGGAAAAGAAAAGAAAAGAAAATAAAGGAAAAAAAGAAAATAAAAAAAGGAAAAAAGAAAAAAATAATGATAATAAATAAAATAAATAGAGGGGAGCTACAATGTGTCCCTCTGTGTCCCTATATACAAAAATAAAATAAAAACTAAAAACTAAAACTAAAAATAAATAAAATAATAATAATAAGATGATAATGGGGGCATTGGATGGATTTGATCAATCAGAATTGGCTGAATTATGAAGAAAGGCTGGGGATTGCTCTACCCGCTTGCTGACTCGAAGAGACGTGTCAAAACTGGGAGTCGCACTAAAATTAGGTGCTTACAGACACCACGAAGTGCAGGTTGAGGGCGGTCCACCAACATCATTTATGCCACGTACTTGAGTTCTCCCTGATGACAAGGCAGCTAACGTTGCTTTAGAAATATATAAAGCCTTTATCTTATTATCTAAGGTGATGCAATGACTTCTGTTAGCTTTATACATGTAGAATTCTTGTCCATAGAACTGGAAGCGTTAGGGGCTGATTTGAATGCTAGGCTCAGAATTTTCAACCCGAGTACATGACTATGAGGCTTGGGCTTCTTTGATCTTTGAAACACTTGACTACAATTACTGCCTTATTGATGTTTGTTGTTGCCATTCTCTTTATTATTTTTTTATTTCTTTATTTTTTTGAATCTTCATTCCAGGAAGACCAATTTTCTCATATGTGAAGATTAAAGATGGTTGGTATGTAGAAAAACCAAAGATTGGCAATACATGTGAAGCTCAAAGACATGTAGGTGTGAAGAAAGAGGATTGGAAGCACGTGTGAAGACCAAAGACTTATAGCAGCCAAGGTAAGCAGAGGTTAAGCTGAGTTGAAGTTTCCTCTCTCACTACCTCTCTTGAAGACTCTAATTCATGTGAAGATTAAGAGCTTTCAACAGCTAGAGCAAGCAAGGGTTAAACTAAGTTAAGGTTTTCTCTCTCATTAGCTCTCTTGTAAAGACAGAAGATCGCCAACACATGTAAAGATCAAGAACTTTCAATAGTCAGAGCCAGCAGTGATTATGCTGAGTTAAGGTTTCCTCTCTCACTAGCTCTTTTGTAAAGACGGAAGATTTCCAACACGTGTGAAGATCAAAAAATTTCAACAGCCACAGCTAGTAGGAGTTAAGCTGAGTTAAGGTTTCCTCTCTCTAGCTCTCTTGTAAAGATTGAAGATTGCCAATACATGTGAAGATCAAGAACTTTTAATAGCTAGAGAAAGTAGGGGTTAAGCTGAGTTGAGGTTTCCTTTCTCACTATCTTTCTTACGAAAACTAAAGATTGTCGGTACATGTGAAGATCAATGACTTACGACAACCAACTCAAGAAGGGGTTGGTCGAGTTGATTGTTTTTCCTCTCTTACTACCTCTCTTTTGAAGATTGAAGCCCATTGATATGTGTGGAGACCAAAGACTTCATCTCACAAATTCAGTGAAACGAAAATTTCCAAGGTAACCCAAGGCCTTCTTCAATAAAAAGATGATGGTGAGAAGCAACATTATTGATCAGGATAGCAATCCAAAGCAGCATAGTCACCAATCATTTTGTGGTGAGGAAAAGCTATGTCTTTCCTTCTCACATTGACCTCTCGGACTTTAGAAACAATGGCAAGGAGTACTAATGATGGTATAGGCGAAGACCGGATATTTGTCAAGATAGGAATCTCCTGTGTTACTCCCATTAAGTTGGTTTGTTGTATGCAATTTTTGCTTATGCTGGCCAAGCGAATTGTTGGAAACTTGAGGGTTTGGATTTCGTTTTTTCGTACACAATTTATGCTAATGCGAGTTAGGAGCGTAGTAGGGGAACTGAGATGTTGGGTTCTATTTTTCCATAAATAGTTTATGCTCATGCGGGTCAGGAGTAGTATAAAGATATTTCTTCTTTTTTTCCTTTTTTTTTTTTTTGTTTTTGCTCTTCTTTTGGTCTAGACTGCCCTTTCAGGCTTTATGTCTAGCGAGCATTTTTATTAGCTTTTTTGGCCATTCACAATTTAAGGTCATGCGGGCTAGGAGCATTGTAACTTCTTTTTTTTATAATGGAATAATATATATATATACTCTTTGTTGGCTAGGAGTTGTATAATGGATTTTTTAAGTTGCACACAGTTTATACTCTTGTGGGCCAGAAGTATTATAATTTTTTTTTTGTTTGGGTCGTTCACAGTTTAAGCTCATGTGGGCTAGGAGTGTGGTTGAGAAACCCAATGTGTTGGGCTTCATTTTTCCGTACGCAGTTGATGCTCATGCGGAACAGAAGCATTACATTTTTTTTTTGCTTTACTTTTGGTCTAGACTGCCCCTTTAGGATTTGTGTCTAGCGAGCATTTTTATTACCCTTTTTTTGGTGAATCATTCAAGATTGTAACTGGAAGAACCATCCATCAAAGACAGCCTCATGCCCTACAGTTGCATTAATCATAAGTTCTAAGATTCGAAGTGGGACATCATCTTTCTAACATGCCTTATTCAATTCATGAAAGTTAAAATAAACTTGAACTTGCCCATTCTTTTTCTTCACTAGGACTATGTTGGAAATCCAAGGGGGATATTTCACTTTACGAATGAAGTCAGCTTTAATAATCTTGTTGACTTATGCTTCGATACGTGGGATCATTTCTGGTCATAAATGGCATTGTGCTTGCTTAATAGGCTGAAAACCATGCATGATGGCCAATTGATGGACTACTACCTTGGAGTTGAGTCTAGGCATCTCTTTATAGGTTCAGGCAAAAACATCTTTGTCCTCTCGAAGCAATTTGATATAATCAATTTCCTCTTCAGGGCTCAATAAGGAACTAATGAAGATAGGTTGCGGATCTTTTTCTGTACCGAGGTTCATTTCTTTGACTTCTATGACAGTTGTTTGCCCCTCTTCTTTGAAGACTGGTAGGGCTTCCTCAAGTTTGTCATCAAAGGAGGATTCCTCTTTATTGATCTACTTTATAGTGATGTGATACACTAACATGAGATTTTCATCCTCATCCATTCCATCACTTAGTGCTTCAATCATGGAGGGTTGGTTAGTGAAGACAACTATCCATTGCCTAACTGCCAAGGTGTCTTCAATATGAACTTCCAACACTGTTTGTCTCCGCATGTGAGATGGAATCATGTTATGTGGTTCTCTTACCTCTTTGCTAGTGATGCACTGGCTCTTATGCCTATATCTTTTCCTCAGCTTCTTTTGTACTATGGATCTCATTCCTTTATTTTACAAGCCAAGCCTAGTATATACTGGAGGGTGTTGCAATGGAGTTGGCTCATTTGACATTGATTTGGTTTGTCTTGAAAGTCGCTCAAACACTGAACACCATGGAATTTCTCCTCTGATTCGATCAAGGGCAGAGACGTGTTTCGACGTTGTTATCTCCTCCTTAGGCTCATCCTGAACTTGTATAGTGATGTGTAGTATGGATGCCTTCTTCTTTCCAGAGATTTTAATTGTTGTTGAAGTGCAACCAATACTAGCTTGACTTTTAGGCATTATGCCTGTGACCTTATGCATTTTTCGTTGGCCCTCGGTCAACCTTGTTCTAACTTGCAGCTGGAAGATAAGGTCGCGCAATTATTTTTCCTCAACCTTTTTGTAGCTAATAGCTTCCAAAAGTGCAATAGCCTCTTCTGTTGTTGTAGAGTCTTTCACAAATGTCCCAAAAAACATCTTTGAGACAATTAGCTTAATGAATGTTGTGACTGGGAGAACTAGATCTTCTTCCAACATCATTAGGTCATCTTTGGAAAACTTGATTTCTTCTCATTAGATGTCATCTCAAATGGAGATTGTCCTTCCTTGCAACGAGACTTGGGTATATAGCAGAGCATTGGAGTTGATCATGCGATCATCAATAGAGCTGGTGTCGCACCTCAACGATGAAGAATGTTCAACTATAGAACTTTGGACCTCATTTCCTTGGTTGGGATGAGCCTTTCCAGAGTAAGGTATTTAAAATAGAAGCACTTCTAGAATGATTTCATTCTCCAAGTAAAATTTGGTGTTAGCAAAGTGTGACTCAACATTGATGAAAGGCAGGTCTTCAACTATAACTTGCATTTGTACACCATCTTGGTAGTACTTGAAGCATTGATGCAAGGTAGATGGAACTACTTCGGTCTCATGTAACCATGGATAACCAAGAAGAAGATGGTATGATGTCTTGCTATCAATAACATGGAAGAGTGTTGTTGAAGTCAACTCTCCAATGGAAAGTTTGAGTCTAATCATACTGATGGCACATTTAGCCCCTTGGTTGAAGCCCTGAATCATTAGTCTACTTCGAGTAAGTTCATCAGTAGTGATGCCGATTTTTCTCATTGTGTAAATGGGCATGATGTTGACTGTCGATCCACAATCAAGGAGTATACATCAGATCCTATTCTCTCCAATGGATTCAATGACATAGAGAGGTATATTGTGTGGACAAGAACCAAATTGAAGATCCTCATCACTAAATGTAATGGTTTTCATGTAGGGTGCGGGTGCTTCTTGTTCATTTCTGATGGGGATTTTTTATTTATACTCTTTTGGTTCTGTTAAGACGTGGGCCAAGGCTGAATGAACCTGCTCTGGCCAAGTCATTGCATCTAAGAGGTTGAAGTGAGGTGAAACTTTCTTTAGTTGAGTTCTCAAGTCCTTGCCTTCTAGTTATAGTTCTTCTTGGTCCAAGGTGAGCATGTCTCCATCAGACTCATCTTCATCAATACTTTCAGAAAGACCCTCTTAGTTTATGGCATAATAAGTGACCACATGGATTGTCGGACACTACTCTTGAAAGAATCCCTTTGGCATGAACTTTAAAAGGGTTACTGGTATGCGAAGGGGTTGCTGGAAAATTTCATCTGGGTCACCAAGTGGTGTATGGAGTGCTTTACTTTTCATTGTAGCCCTTCTCTTATTTGAACTTTTGCTGGGCCTAGTTCTCTGCTTATGCTTTGATCACTGATGAGGTATTGACAGATGCCAAGGAACATGACGCTTATGAGAAGTACAAGAGTTTATCCCTCATAATTGACTAGGGTTGTTTCTTCTTCTTCAAGAGACATACGTCTAGTTAAAGAAACATGATCAGTCTTAGGGAGAGAAGGTAGAGCATGCTCCCGGCTTGCAGATGACTCTGATGTAGAACCCATCATGATTATGTTGAAAGACATAAAGGAGCTTTCTTTCGGTGGTGATGATATTTTTACAACTTGGGTTTACGAAGTTGACATCATTCTCCAACTTGAGAGAGGTGTTGGGATGAATGCGCCAAATGTGATGGTTGTCATGTTTGTAGTAGCCACATCAACACTAAGGTCGATATCAATCATCCCTTGTTTGCAAGGTCCATAATCTTCTCCTTGAAGATGAAGCACTTCTCCACCAGATGATTAATCACTTAGTGGTAGCGACAATACTTTGGGTCATTTTCTTGACCCATCTCTTTAGGGCACTTAGAAGGTGGCGACTCAATCAACTCTAATTTAAGTAGTTGATCAAGCATGCTAGGGACATCTGAGTCAGGGAATGGGCACTTCTTCGCCTCTAACTCTTTCAATGTTACCTTGGTCTTTCCCTTATCTTGGGGAAGGTTGGCCTTCGGTTCTTCCTTCTTCACTTCTTCTTACTGGAGATCTTGATAGGCTTGGTGGTGATCATCATGACTTCCTTCCCTTTAGAGGTTTTTCCTTCAATCTTCTCATATACTTTTTGGGAATCACTAAATCATGGATCCCCATGTGCGACTATGTTAAGTTCCATGTTGTATGCCTTGGTAGCTAACTCTTCAAAGGAATGAGGCTTTATCCCTTTAAGAATGTAATGTAAGCTGCAATGCATGCCTTGTATGCACATGTCAATGGAACAAGGTTCAAATAGACGGTCTTTGAAGTTTAAGTGCTAGGTTTTTCCATCAGTTGATGTAGTCAGTCATTGGCTCATCCACCTTTTGTCCGGAAACATCAAGTTTAATCATGCTTATTGTTCGACGGGTGTTGTAAAAGCTATTAAGGAACTATTGTTCTAATTGATCTTAACTATCAATCGAACTAGTTTCATGATTAGTGTACCAATCAAAAGCATTTCCACGAAGGGAACGGACAAACTACTTCACCATTAGATCACCAAATGTTCCAGCATTGTTACATGTCTCGATGAAATGGGAAACATGTTGTTTTGGGCTGCCCTTTCCATTGAACTGCTAAAACTTTGGGGGTTGATACCCTATTACCATACGCATCGTCTTAATACGTTTGGTGTACTGTTTGGCATACACCATAGAAGACTGGGTTGGCCTCCATACTGGGTTCGAATGGTGTCCACAATCATGCTTTGAAGTTTGGATGGAGAGGGATGCAACTAAGGTTTTTTTACGTCTCTTAGGTATTTTGATTTGTGGTGGTGTGCTCCCACTCTTGATTATGAATTATTCTTTTGTGGAGTAAAACCTGGTGGATGTGAAGAGTCAACACTTAACTCTGCACATTGATTTTGTGGTTCCAAGCGATTCACTAAACTAGCAATCTAAAGGTCTTTTTCTTCAACCATTTTAGTTAGCTTGACAACGGCCTTAACCATCTGTGCCAGTTATTCTTTTATGGTGGTGGTCTCTGTCACCATCGCATGCCTGATTGAAGAATAGGATTAAGACAGAGAATAGTCCTTGCTACAGGACTTTAAGGAGCTTTGGCCTTGTGAAGGGGTGGTCACAGATGGTGATCCGGACCTTGACCCAGTACTTGAGTGAGCATCCAATGGAACATACGTATTCTCCTCCTCACTAGCAACGAGCAAAGTGGGAAGTTGATTAATCTTCTTTGTGGAGCCTCTTCGGTTAGAATTTTCATTTGGTTTCATGGATTTTAAAAAACGTCTTTTAGAATGATGGATTAGAGGCTCACCAACTAAGAGTTCCTTGACTTTGTTGCACAGCGCGTCCTAGGGTGCTGACGGTTGGTGGTGGAGGTTGTTGTAGTAGAGCTAGAGCTGGATGAGGCATTTTTCTTGTCTCCCAAGATAACAACTTTGGTAATGGTAATAACAGTCTTCTTGGACACCATCTTAGATTTGTGATGTGTTGTTGATATCAATTGAAAGATGAGAGGAGAGAGGGTCCCAATGGGCGTGCTAAAAATTTGTCGACACAAATTTTGTGCTTAAAATAAACACGAAATGTGAGGTAAATTACAAATATTGAATATACTGGAAATGAATCTCTTTGGTTGCACTCTTCACATGAGCATAAACCTCTGATTAACAATTGACGTTGAAGATGAGGGCTTGACAACATGTTTCTCTTCTTCGGATATGGTGGTGTAGCTATTTCTTCACTTCGGGCTTTGAGCTTTATCAGCTATGAAGAAAACATAGTGATCTTGCACCCAAGACCATGTATAGCATATTTTTGATACTGCAAGAAATGCTTTTCTCTCTAGCAATGAACTTTGGTTGATGGAGAGACCGGAAAGAATGCCTTTTGTGCTTCAGACCAATTAAAAGCCTTCAAGATGCTTTGAAACTTTGGAGTTTTGTCTTGTCTCTACAACTTTCTCTTGCTTAAAGACTTCTGCCAAAAATGTCCTCTCTTCTTTTATGGAGTATTTATAGACTTTGGCATGATTCATTCCCACCATAGATTGGTTGTTGATTGGATTTTCATACCTTTTATGGTTTGTTGTTTCTCTTTTTGGAGAGCTAACAATTTAAGGAATTTTTATGTTCCTTTGTTAGCACATCTTCCCTTATTTGCCATGGAAATCAATTTTGTAGATATTCCTTCATGTGGTCCCATGCAGGCTTTGTCTTGGACTTTAAGTCTGTTAATGGGCCAAACAAGTTGGCTGAGTGGTTCATGGGCTAGAGTGTACAAACTCAAACCTTGGCCCAATGGACCTGTCCCTTCTGTTAGGTTTAATTTGCATATTTGAGACCCGTGTGTATCCTTAAGGACTTTTGTGTAGATTTATGAGAGTGTAGGCCCTCATTTGGAATTTGTGCAAATTTCAAGTGTCTACTCTAAATACAATCCATTTATTAATCATGTCAAAGTGGGTTGATCCACGCTGACCCAAACATGTTTACAGTCAACCCTAATCCACTAATTTTTTGTCGGGTTCACAAGGTGTGTGGTAATTCATGTTGATGGGTCGGATTCATGTTGTATCAAGTTAAGGGTATTCAACTATATGGGTCAACCTGAACATGACCCATTTATTAATCATGTGACTTGAAACACATTAACAATCAACCCTAACCCACTAATTTCATATTGGTTTATTATAGTTTTTTTAGCTCTAAAACAAAATCATTTAGCTTGTTTATCCATTTCTCCTACTTTTATAATGCACAACTTAGCCTCACTTAAATGAAACAAGTAAAGATGTTGTTTTTTACATCTCTTTTTTAAATCTCTAACCATAAAATGTTAGAAATTAGCAATTCCCTAATTAATCATTTTAATCTGATATTATATATTATGATTTTTATAATTAAAAAATTATAACTTCAACACTCAGTTTTCTCAAAACACCCTCTATTTTCTCTCTTCCTAAATCTTTTCCTTAATTATCTTTAATTACTATATTAATCACCTCCCTAAAAAAAAATTCTCATTAAGTTTTCTTTCCTTAAATCTCCCTCACCTCTCTTAAATATCTCCACATGTTTCTTTCCTATTAATCTCTTTCTTTTTAATTTTTATCCAACTCATGTCTATATCTCCTCTTAATAATCTTTTTTACTTATTTCCTTATTATTTCTCTAAAAAATTGTCCTTACATGTCATTAAATACCATTTTTATTAGAGGTGAGCATGGGCTCTAGTCAATCTGAACCCAATCTAGCCCAACCCAAAATTTGGCTTGAAAAATCTAGGCCCAAGCTATGCCCAACAAGAGCTCGGGTCCAAGATAAAAGGTCAAACCTTTGATAGGGCTGGGCTGAAGCTTACCTCAGCCTAGCCCAACGCTCGATAAATATAGGGGAACAAATGCATTGTCAAGGATTTTGTATGTCCTACCATGTCCTATAGATAAAGGCTAGGTG
>JAOXJP010231691.1:0-10590 GCA_025762735.1 Platanus orientalis | reverse complement strand
AAACTCTACGAAAAGAAAGCTCACTCCTCCTCCTCCTCCAAGAACAACGTTCCTAATTACAATGTAAAAAAGAAAATTTCTTGTAAAAAAGAAAATTTCTTGAAAAAACAAATTTCAAGCCGCTTCGTCTAAAAATCCACCAATCACTTATTATTATTGTGGCTTGATTGGTTATATGAAAATGAATTATAGGAAAAGAATAAATGACTTAAAATCCAAATATTATCAACAATAAAAAATGATGTTTGGTAAGAGAAATCCTAGGAAGAGAGCTTACTTTCAAAAGTTTAAACAAGACAACCTAGAGAAGAAGAAGAAATTGACCAAATCTAAAATATTGCAAACTAGACAAATTTGGGTTAAGAAGGGAGAATTAAGATGTCTTGTGGTCCACACCGCACTTAAAGCGGGTAATGCCTCACATTGGTACTTAGACAATGGATGCTCAAGGCATATGACGGGAGATAAATCTCTCTTCTCACACTATATCCCTGGAAGGGAAGGAAGTGTGGCATTTGGTGGTGGAAACACCGCCAAAATTATGGGTAGAGGTATTATTGAAATACCTAGATTTCCAACATAAAAAGATGTACTCTTTGTGGATGGCCTATAGCACAACCTCTTAAGCATAAGTTAAATTTATGACTTAGAATATGATATTGGGTTCACCAAGGATGGATGCCACATAAGAGATAAGAAATGAATTGTTGCTAAGGGTATTTGTACCGGTGATAATTGCTACATCTTTGGGAATGGTAGACCAAACAAATGCCTCATCACACAAAAAGATGATATAAGCCTACAGCATCAAAGGCTTGGGCATGAAAACTATAGGAACTTGTCTAAGCTAAGTAGGAAAGACTTAGTTTTTGGTATACCCAAGCTTAGTAGGCAAGAGAGCCTAATTTGTGGTGATTGTCAACATGGGAAACAAGTTAGGACTTCACACAAGAAATTAACAGATATTGTCAAGACCATTAGAGCTAATCCATATGGATTTAGCTGAACCAACTAGAACCGAGAGCTTTGGCCACAAAAGGTATTTCATGGTCATGGTAGATGATTTCTCTAGATATACATGGGTATCATTTCTAAGAGAGAAATTTGAGGCATTTGATGAGTTTAAAAATCTTTGCATAAGATTGCAAATAGAGAAAGAACTCACCATTAAAAGAATTCATAGTGATCATGCAGAAGAGTTTTAAAATAGTAAATTTGTGAACTTTTATAACGATTGTGGAATCAAACATGAATTCTCTGCACCCAAAACACCCCAACAAAA
This sequence comes from Platanus orientalis, assembly GCA_025762735.1. NCBI lineage: Eukaryota > Viridiplantae > Streptophyta > Magnoliopsida > Proteales > Platanaceae > Platanus > Platanus orientalis. Next base: position 9,308 of record JAOXJP010231691.1, on the reverse strand, counting down.
TGGGGTAGTAGAAAGAAAGAATAGAACTCTACAAGACATGGCCACTGTCATGCTTTCTAGTAAAGATCTTCTCAAAAGATTTTGGGCCGAAACCGTTGACACTGCTTGCTACATAAGCAATAGGGTGCACTTAAGGCTAGGTACTTCAAAAACACTATATGAAATATAAAATGGCAAGAGGTCAAACTTGAAGTACTTCAAAATATTTGGAAGCACTTGCTACATCTTTAGAGATATAGAACAATTGGGTAAATATGAGTCCAAAAGTGATGAAGGAATCTTCCTTGGGTACTCTACTAGAAGCAAGGCCTATAGAGTGTTCAATAAGAAGACTTCTAGTATGGAAGAATCAATAAATGTAATTATAGATGATCAACCTAAGATTTAAACAAGCAAGAAAGAAGAGGAATCACCGGATTCCTAAAAAGAGCCGAAGCTCTTAGAAAATGTTCCATCTCATACTTCGAAGGAGAGTCTGAGGAAACAGATGATGATGAAGTGGATCATCTCAAAGAAAAGAGACTAGTCAAAGGTCACTCATCAAGGGACATAATTGGAGATCCTAAAGAGGGTGTTAAAACAAGAAAACAAATTAAAAATATTATTAATCACATTTGTTTTACATCCAAAATTGAACTTAGAAAAGTGAAGGAAGCTCTCAATGATCCAGATTGGATCATGACCATGCAAGAAGAGCTCAATCAATTCAAAAGAAATGATGTTTGGGATCTTGTGGAAAAATCAAATGACAAAAATGTAATTGGTACCAAATGGATCTTCAAAAACAAAGTGGATGAGCATGGAACCATAGTATGCAATAAGGCAAGATTGGTTGCCAAAGGATATGATCAAATGAAAGGAATTGATTTTAAGGAAACCTTTGCCCCTGTGGCAAGGTTAGAGTCAATTAGGATCCTTCTATCCATTGCTTATTATTTGAAATTTAAAGTATTTCAAATGGACGTCAAGAGTGCATTCTTGAATGGTGTGCTTCAAGAAGAAGTATATGTAGAGCAACCTGAAGGGTTTGTAGACCATCACAAGCCTAATCATGTGTATAGGCTTAGAAAGGCTCATATGATCTCAAACAAGCACCACGGGCTTAGTATGAGAGGCTAACAAAATTTCTTCTTGACAATCAATTCTCTTGGGGGAGTGTTGACAAAACACTCTTTATAAAGAAGAATGACTTCATACTCATTGCACAAATTTATGTTGATGACATAATTTTTGGTGCAACACGGAAGGACATAGCACATGAGTTTGTCCACACCATAAAGAACGAGTTTGAAATGTGTATGGGAGGAGAATTGAAGTTCTTTCGAGGACTTCAAATTAGGTAAACTAAGGATGGTATATTTGTTAACCAATCCAAATTTATCAAGGAATTAGTGTATAAGTTTGGAATGACCATATCCAAACCTCTTCACACTCCCATTAACACAAATGAGAAAGTAAACAAAGATGTAGATGGTAAAGATGTTGATACTAAGATGTAAAGAAGCATGATAGGTAGCCTTCTCTATGTCACTACAAGTAGACCAGACATATCATTCAGTGTTGGTGTATGTGCTAGACACCAGGCTACTCCAAAAGAGTCACACCTCAAAGCCACAAAATGAGTTATAAGATATATTTGTGAAACTTTAAATTATGGACAATGGTATCCATTTGATACCAATAGTGTCATAGCCGGTTACTCAGATATAGACTGGGTTAGAAATATAGACGATAGGAAAAATACAAGTGGAATATGCTTTTATGTTAGAAATTTCCTAGTATCTTGGCACACCAAAAAGCAAAATTCTATATCCTTATCTACTGTTGAGGCTAAATATATTGCGCCAGGAAGTGGATGCACTCGGTTTCTATGAATGAAGCAAATGATGAAAGACTAAGGTCTCGACCAATCTACAATAGAATTGTTCGTAGACAATAAAAGTGTTATTCAAATCTTCAAGAACCCTGTTCAACATTCTTATACTAATCATATAAACATTAGGCACCACTTCATTCGAGACCTAGTAGAATGAGTGATTGTCCTTGAGTTTGTTGAGACTGGGAATCAATTGGCCGACATATTCACTAAATCACTTGATTCGAAAAAGTTCATGCACTTAAGAAGTGCGGAAGTGCAATTGGGATGTGTGAGATTTGAGCATTAAGGGGTGATGATTACCTACCTACTGGAGGTGTGTGGGGTTTCACTCCCCCAGGAAGACATTGTTTTCCTTGCTTCACAATTGCCAATTTCATGACAAGAAATGGGAGAGAAAGAAAGGGAGTAAAGAAATGCATTATGCTTTTGAGAGGGTGAGCTAATTGAGAAAATGAGAAAATCCAATCTTGCAACTTTAAAACTTAAGAATTTTCTCTAATGCAATGAATCAATATATATATATATATATATATCATTTTTATTGTATTTCATGTGCTTTTTTTAGTATGCCTGCTTGATCATGTTTATTTCCATTTGACTATACTATATTGGCTTAAGAGAGATATTTTCTGTCAAATGTGATTTCAAGTTATGAGACCAAACATCTAAGCAAAGATCTTGAACTAGAAGCCCAAGCTCACATCAAGAGGGAGTTCAAGAGTTCAAGACACACTACTAAGTTATATTTCTATACATGTGTAACTCTTGAATTTTTATGGAGTCTGTAATTTCATTGCATACATTTATTGTACTTCATCCATGTATTTCATTATGTTTTATCATGGAATTGCCAAAGGGGGAGATTGTTGATGTATATTGTCAATTCCATAATCTGTAAAATACATGGAGTGGTAAATTAGGCATGGCATAAGCACATTGCATACTTTGAGTCATGTCTGTAATCATCAAGTGTTGGTTCTCAAGATGGAAGACGAGCTCCAAACACTTGAAGCCAAGGATGATCTGTTCCCAAAGCTACCAAGGTTCAAAAGCTTAATGACTCGAGACTCATCAAGCTCAAGAAAGGTTTGTGAAGGTATTTAATACGTTAGACATAGGTTAAAAAGTTTAAAAGACCTTTACATAACCGCATGAATTAATGAATGCCACCTATATATGACCCCAAGTGAGTGGGAGTAGGTTCTAGGCAAAATGGCAAAAAAACAAGGGACTCGGATCGATCCGGAGGGGGTTGGATCAATCCACACTTAGTGGCTCAATTCGGTAAAGCTCGGGTGTCTCAGCCTGAGACACAGGATCAATTCGGGGATGCTAGATCGACCCGACATAGCCGGATCAATCCGCAATCGCATAAATTAAAAAAACTATAATAGATCAACGTCTGTGATTTTTTGACCGTTGGGTTAGATCCAAATCAAGGGTGCATGACTGTGCTTGTCCCCTATAAGTATGAGGGAAGCTCAAGAGGGCTTTCTAACATTGAAGAACACAAGAACACACATAAGAATACTCCAAGGAGAAAAGAGTAGAAATCTTTGGGAGTGAACAAGGCACTCTTGACTCCATTAATGAGCATTCATTGAAGATCAAGGAGTCACTCAACTGCTTCCCTTGCACTCATCATTGGGAGAACAAGAAGAGGGAAGCTAGGTGAAGGGTTAACTCTCAAGTAAACCCTTGTGAGAAGCTCCAAGAAACAAGAGCCACTGGGTATAGACCTCTCTTGCCTGAGACACCGGGAGTAGAGCTTGCTTTACAAGTAGATATGTTTTAGAATTTTAACCTTGATTGTAATGTAATTCAATCTAAATAAAATTTGATAGCTCGGTAGTGAGCTTTGAGAGTGGATGCAGGCTCGAGTGCTGAACCACTATAAATATTATGTTGTGTGTTTGCATGTGGTTTGAATTGTCTCTTCTCTTTATATTTACATAGCATGTTTACCATTTCATATATGATATTTCATTTGCAATTAAGTGAAAACATAAAGTTATTGAAAAATCAATATCACAAATTGCCATTGCATTGCACTTAAATTTATAATAATTGAAGCATACATATAAGTGCACTAAAACTCCAAGTATTATAATAAACATCTTAAATTGTAATTTCAATTGAGGGTAAATTAAAAATAATTTTTAGATATCCTATTCACTGCCCCTTTCTAGGATAAAAACTCGGATTCTCAGCTTGAAGCTGGGTGAAATAGAATGACTAGACATTCTTTGAACCATGAGTTTGTAAAATGCTTTATTGAAGATAGGGGTGAAACTAAGAACATGGCTCTGACCTTGCCGCATTCCGAGTTCGGGAGAACTTTTAAGGGCATTCTTTATGTTAAATACAGACAAAACGCGCTTTTTCTGGGTTTGAGCATAAATGACTACTTGGGCTGTGGATTTTCTACAAATTAGTGTGGATCTGATAGTCTTGAGGCTCTAAATTTATAGTGATGTGACCACTGACTGTCTGAATTTTCAATTTTAGATGCACTCCCGGGAGTTGGTTGAGCACCTGATTTTTAGACTTGATTCATTGTGCATTTTGAAGCATTTGAGGGAATCTTGGCAGATAGATTTCTCGAAAGTTCTTGCTCCTTAGACAACTTTTTAAAGGACTCGCGATTATGAAGAAATGGACATGAACTGATCTTGATTTAGAGGTATAGAGAATATTCTAGCTCCATAAGAGTAAAAAGTAGAAAAACAGCCTTTTGACCTTCTGGGGAGGATTTGAGATTTCTTAGAGGTTCAAGACTTTGAAACTCTTTTCTCAAACCTAGAGATTTGAAGCTAAGGTCGGGGTCGAGGTATGGCGATTAACCTTTCTGGATTTAAAGATCGGATGAGTTTTTGAGAGCTTCTGCAAGAGTCATTTCTCGGTAAGGGTTACCTTATATGAGAGATTAGTTGTTGCCGTTCTCGAGTAGTATTTGGTTTGTGATGAGTTTTTGAGAGTAGGGAGACTTAGGGATGCATAAGATCTTAAATTACATCATTTAGACCACGGGAGAGGCTCCGGGGATCCTTTGAGGTCCAAAGGTAGACTCTTTGAGTGAAAAGGGTAAAATGGTAATTTTTCACTCGCAGGTCAAAAAAGGTGAAAATGTGAATTCTTTGTCTGTGATGATTCATGACAATAAGGCTTATATAGACAGAGAAATTCAGTGATCTGGATGACAAATAGTGGGTTCTGGGCTTTTGAAGGTAAAAGGGAAAAATGGTAATTTTTCCATCTGTGATGTTTTACAGGAGAAAGGCTTACAGGAGGTGTAAAATTTACTGATGATATGAATGGGGTTCTAAAATGTGGACCCTCAAAGTCTTGTTGGTGCTTTTGAGTAAAATTAGGGTTTGTCTTGAAATGGTGCATTTTGGGCTGTAATAGGGTGCTTTTACTGATTCATTTGTGATTGAAGTATCTGGAAAGACCCCTTCGGGAATGCCTAACCTCCTAGAGTCTAGGTTTGTCCTTCTTAAGCTAAGGGTTCTTAGAGTCTTGATGCCTAAATGTTGTTATGTTGTCCTTATTCTATCACATGACTCGAGTCAAAAGTTGGGTGCTGACAGATGCTCCCCTTTGGTATGTGTGGCTGTGCCATACATAGCAAAGGAGGAAGTGCCTTAATTTTGACTTGGGAGAGATAATAATTCTTCCTTACATGTAACTCATGGATATTGGGTGAGTTGTTTTGAAAATGTGGAATAGTTTTGGCTAAGGAAAATAATTGTGGGTTGAAATTTGTCATTGACTTGTGGGTGAAGGTTTTAGAAAATATATGCTTTTTGAAATGATTTCTTAAATTGAGAGTCAATTCTTTTGGTGTTTTGTAGATAAATTTGGAGGTATCCTATTTTGGAATGAGTATCAACCAATAGAGAGGGGCTTACATTTTGAAAAGATGGGCTACTAATGGATGTTTCTGCAATATAGGATAGTTTTATTTAAGAAAACATGATGGGCTAAAGTTGGTCCCTGACTTTGGAGATCCAGGTTTTGAAAAATGTTTGCTTTTCGAAGTGCCTTCTTGAGTTGAAAGTGAACTCTTTTGGTGTTTTACAAGATTATCCGAGTTCAAAAATGGGTGTCAACCGATAGAGAAACTCTTTTGTTTTGGAAAGGATGGGCTATCCATGAATTATATGCAATCAATTAGTACTTTCTCTAACTCTTCGTATGTTACTGTTAGCATATGCGCTACATTGGGAGACATGTAAGTCATTGACATAGGGTGCAACTGCTTGAAAACATTGTGGAAAACTGATCATGCAAAAGCTATAAATCATGCAAACAATTTATAGCCCAAGAATTAGATAAAGTTAGTAGAATAGACACATTATATGAAAATTATCAAACATGTAGTTGCTTTGAAAATTGTTGAGTATATCTTATGTTCAATTGAAGTTGATTATCATGTCATAAATGCAGATAACTTGTGCAGAAAATGATGGATGAAAACAAGGAGTTGTTAGTGATGTTAGTTGTTGGCTAAATGTCACTTGCCTCCCTTTCAATGAGCTTACTTTTTATTGTGCTTTGTTGTTTTTAGTGAAAAATCTTATTGGTGATTAGAAGATTACATGGTGAGTTGCTGAGATTGTTGGGAGATTTTGTGATGACTTTTTCAAAGCCGAGAGGTTTATTTGATGACCCACTTCCAGGTCAAACAATTAACAACTCATGATTGAGTCAAGAGAAACAATTTGATGACCTTCTCTAAGGCGGAAGATTTGTTTAATGACCCTCTTCCAAGTCCAATAGTTCACGACTCGTGATTGAGTAGAGAGAAATGCCTTGATGACTTTTTCTAAGGCAGAAGATTTATGTAATGACCCTCTTCCGAGTCCAACAATTCACGACCTATGATTGAGTTGAGGGAAACAACTTGACGACCATTTCTAAGGTGAAAGATTTATTTAATGACCCTCTTCCGAGTCTAACAGTTCATGACCCGTGATTGGGCCGAGAGAAACGACTTGGTGACCTTTTCTAAGGCGGAAGATTTATTTAATGACCATCTTCTGAGTCCAACAGTTCATGACCCGTGACTGGGCCGAGAGAAATGACTTGATGACCTTTTCTATGGCGGAAGATTTATTTAATGACCCTCTTCCGAGTCCAATAGTTCACAACCCCTGATTGAGCCGAGAGAAACAACTTGATGACCTTTTCTAAGGCAGAAGATTTATTTAATGACTCTCTTCCGAGTCCAATGATTAACAAGAAGCAGGATGATGACTGAGGGTAAATGATGAATTCAATGAGATTGAGTTCAATGAACTTGAGGTTGAGAGTGCTATGTATTATTCATAACGACCTTTTATGGGTTCAAATCATGAAAATGGTAATATGTAGTCTACTTGGAAATGCTATATATTATTCATGATGATTAAGTCATGAAAATGGTAATATATAGTTTACTTAGAAATGCTACATATTATTCATGACGATCAAGTCATGAAAATGGTAGTATGTAGTCTACTTGGAAATGCTATATATTATTCATGATGATTAAGTCATGAAAATGGTAATACATAGTTTACTTGGAAATGCTATATATTATTCATGACGATCAAGTCAAGAAAATGGTAATATATAGTCTTCTTGGAAATGCTATATATTATTTATGATGATCGAGTCATGAAAATGGTAATATATAGTCTTCTTGGAAATGCTATATATTATTCATGACAATCAAGTCATGAAAATGAGAATATATAGTCTACTTGGAAATGCTATATATTATTCATGACCATCAAGTCATGAAAATGGTAATATATAGTCTACTATTGACAGAGCGGTCTTCAGGATTTCATTCTCTTTGCCAACGGAACGGTCTTCATTTGCTTGTTAGTTCATGTTGGGAGATTTACTAGGCTCACTTTCAAAATTACGAGGATCTTTAGGGGATCAACGCTATTTTGGAGGGGCCTTTACCCAACATACATTGTTGAGGGGTAAAGGCCCAATTCCATTGCTGAGGGGACGAGGTCCCAAATTCTTTTGCTGATGAGCGGAGGCCCAACTTCATTGCTGAGGGGACAAAGCTCAATTCATTACTGAGGGGATGAAGCCCAATTCACTGCTGAGAGGACGAGGTCCAATTCACTGCTAAGAGGATGAAGCCCAATTCATTACTGAGGAGACGTAGCCCAATTCACTACCGAGGGGACGAAGCCCAATTCATTTATGAGGGGACGAAGCCCAATTCACTATTGAGGGGACGAAGCCTAATTCATTGCTAAGGGGACGAAGCCCAATTCATTGCTAAGGGGACGAAGCCCAATTCATTGCTAAGGGGACGATACCCAATTCACTAGTGAGGGGACGACACCCAATTCACTGTTGAGGGGACGAGGCCCAATTTCCTTAAGCGCGATGGCCCGTATTTCATTTAGAGGGACCAAGGTCTAATTTCCTTAAGGGTGGCGGCCCACATTGTATCTCAGAGGAACGAAGGCCCAATTTTCTTAAGGGTGATGGCCTGCATTACATCTCAAAGGAGCCAAGGCCCAATTCAGTTGCTTAGGGGCCATGGCCCAAATTCATTGCTCAGGGGTCATAGCCCAAATCCATTCTTGAGGGCTTTGATCCAAATCCATTGCTTAGGGGCCAAGGCCTAAGTTTCACTTGCTTGGGGGCCGTGGCCCAATTTATAGTTGTTTGAGGCCCATGCTCCCATTTCCTTGCTTGAGGGCTTTGACCCTACATACTTTTGCTTTTTATTTACTAGCAGGAAGTACCTCCTCTCTGATTGGTTTTACTATAAACGGCCTTGTTGGGAGATGACTCACCATCTCCGATTGGGGTCTAATAGCAAAGTCATTGTTGGATTGGTGGAGATCTCTCATCTCTGTATTGAAATCAAAAGAGTTATGTTTGGTGCTACATTTAGTCTAATGGTGGAGGAGGTTGTTTCAGAAAGCCCAATTGGGATCTCTATTACCTCATTAAGTCTATGTCGGCATATCTTATCTAAGTATGATGTCGCGTGACATGCTACAATGAGTTTTCAGATTCATTGGCTGAGCATGAGATTTGAAAGCTATGTGCATGAAACTCTCTATTAAGTTGACATTTGTGGCAGCCCCTTGGACCCAGTTCTTCTGTGAATGGCATGAATGTTTGAATTGGCTATGCTGATGATCATTAGCTATGCATTTTTTTTAACTTCTGTTGCCAATGGTTATGCCCCTATTTGCTCCAAGATCAAGGAGAACTTTAGTTATAGCCTGAATGATGGCCTAGGTAATGGATTTGAATGAAAGGAGCATAAGTCTCAAGATAATTATTAATTTGTCAAGCTTAATCTCAAATGTTCAATGACAAAAAGAGGTCTTAAACATGGGATGAAATGTGGCTTAGGACATGGGTGCCAATGAAATTGAATAACAGGCTCAAAATTGTA
>JAOXJP010231690.1:0-10591 GCA_025762735.1 Platanus orientalis | reverse complement strand
CCACTGTCCTTAACTATCGATCGCCATTGCTCCCTTAGCTGCATTTAATTAATGTAACAATGACGTTGTGTCGACATTAATTTGCACCTGATCTACTCCAATCTCTAGATGGACAAAAAAACCTGTTTCGGGTCAAAAAAATTTGCTGCACCTTTTTAGTTATCCTCTGGCACTCATCCAATTCCCTGCATAACATGAAGAAAAAATCTATTACTATAGATGGGTTAAGCCAGGTTTGATTAAAGATAATTGAATTTTTGTGGAGCCAAATGAGCCAACATAATATAGCTATGTTTCTAATCAACATCCGCTTATCTTCCTTCATTAGCCTAAGGAATATCACATGGGTTTTAAACCATTCATCAAAGGAATCAACGGAGAGAGAGTGACTTAAAGCTTCAGGGATGCTTTTATGCCAGGTCAATAAGGCTGAAGGGCATTTAACCAGACAGTGGAAGACTGATTCATCTTCTTTCATGCATAGTGGGCATGTAGGAGATATATTTGCAATCCGCTTATGAAGGCCCTTATGGACTGCTAAGGCCTCATGTGACATGCACTCAAAAAAATTTGGATTTTTCGAGGGACCTCTAAGGACCATATAGTTTTCCATGTCGGCATGGGATTGGACGTCGTAGGCATCTGTGTTTAGGAAATGATAGTTGCATATGTCGATTTAACAGTCAATTGCCCATTAGGATCATGAAGCCACACTAGCTGATCACTGTCCAGTCGATTATTAATTGGTGTGTTTAGGATTGCCTGTCTTTCCTAGGAGGTAATCAGATTAGCTAGTGGAGAAAGATTCCAAGTATTGGTTTCCTGATTTACAAGCTCCTGGACTAAAGTAACTTGACAATCAATAGGAGCCTGGGATACCAATTTCCCATCCGGCATGTCTCTAAGCCAAGAGGGGTCCTTCCAAATTGCTTTGCACAATCTTCCGTATGAAATCTCCTTCGGAGATTTGAAAAATGGACCCCGAATTCAACCATAGTACAGTTTAAACGTCTGATAGATTGGCGAGAGTCCAAATCAGCTAGAAGAGCCAACTGGTTATGGAATAACCATGGGCCTTAAACTTTTTCATAATCACTTGTTTTGTGGAAACTTGCAAGGGACAAGTTTTAGCCTATGGTTTCTACTCGTACTCCTTTTTCTAGGTCCCAAAATTCTTTTAATACCTTGATAAAGATTTGTTCATTAAAGTGTTTAGAGGAGAAAATATAGAATACCAATGGGTAAGAGGGATTTTTCAGAGGGACGTTTCGTTTTACAATCTTGAGCACGCCTTAAAGCCCAACATCTCCTTTGTAATCTCCTCCACCATCGCTGTCTGGCTATTTTCCCGTGAGCCTCTTCGTGCCACTATATCTCCATCCATGATGAGATCTTGTCAAGAGTGATTCAGAGTAATCAATGTTGCGCGTGACTAAAGGGATTAGAGAAAGTGTTGGTAGCAGAAGGTTATCTCTATTGTAAATAAATGTACCATGCTCTTTCTTCTTTTTTGGAATATGAATGTAAATATGCAAATAGTTTATTCAACTCTCTTATGGCACATGGTATCATAGATTCAAGTGATATCATATATATTATTCATGTTTCCTTGATGCCTTCTAGCTGGTCTTCATCTCCTTTAGACATTTGGCGACAAACATTTTTGCTTTGATCCATCCTTATTTCCTTTTTCTCATGGCTTCCTTTGTTACTCTTACGTTTTCTCTTCCCCCCTATGCCTCATCTCTATCGAAGTTTATGACTTTTAACTATCATTTTTGAACCAATCAATTTACTCTACCTTTACATATCTATGATCTATATGGTCCCGTCTTGGGTGAAATTCCCATTTCTTCCTATTTGTTTCAAAGAAGGTGACAACAAGGTATAGAAATTCATTTCTTAAGCTAATCTAAACCATCATATACCTTCCATCCATCCTGTATGTATTCTATACAAGTCTATAGATGAGATTACCTTTCATTGCCTGCTGACTTGCCTTATTATCAAACTCATATGACATTGGCTACACCCCCCCAATTATGGATGAAGTCAACATTATAGTTCATTTTTTGAGTGGTATAATGACTTGGTACTGCAGCAGTGGTCTTCCAAAAGCTTTGCCCAACCTAGTTTAGCAAAAATTGCATTGATCAACCAGGTTATTTGGTACCACAGGAATAATGTACTATTTCGCAACAAAACCTCTAACTTGCAAGGGATTCTTGAGAGTCAATGGTCTTTCTTGAGAGTCTCAATGGTCCTGTTGCTAAGAAGGAACACAATTCCTTGAACTATCAGAAAGAAGAAATTAGTAGTGCAAGCTCCTAAAAAAGACGGATCAAAATTAACGTTGATGCAACTTGTCTTACAATGACCCAAAAATTAGTGCCAGCTGCAATGACACATGATCAACTCGACAACTGTCATGGCTCTGTCACTTTGTTGATGAAGAAAAACCGGTTTTAGAGGCAGAAATACAAGCTAACTGGTGGGGTCTAGGTTGAAGAAAGCCAGTCTGGCTGTGGCTAGGCTACTCGTTTTGTTTTGTGAATAAATTTGTCTTATATTTCTCTCTCCTCTGTCCTCTGTTTTCTATCTTTCACGGTGTCTTATTTTTCTCTCTCTTCTGTCCTCTGTTCTCTAACTTTTACGGAGATTGTCGTGTTCTTTTTCTCCTCTCTTCCCACCCACCACCATTGAACCTGCACTCTCTCTTGGTACACAATAATGATCTCGTTATCTACTCTGAAACCCTCGAAAACTAGACGGTCTCTACCTTCTGATCTCTATCATCCTATTTCCCATTGCTTTTGTCCATCTCCGCTTGCGTTTCTCACCTTCACTACTTCCAGAAACCGATCCACTGTCCGTCGGAGCCTCCGAATCAGAGCTCTAGATGCTGCTCAACCCTACGATTACGAGGCACAGATATACGATCGCTTCGAGAAGAGCACTAAGCTCAAGATTGCCATCATTGGTTTCGGTAATTTCGGTCAATTCCTGGCCAAAACCCTTGTACGGCAAGGCCACACTGTTTTTGCTCACTCCCGATCAAACTACGCCCACATCTCCCAACAGTTAGGGGTTTCTTTCTTCTCCGATCCCCACGACCTCTGCGAAGAGCATCCTGACGTAATTCTTCTCTGCACTTCCATTATTTCGACCGAGTCCGTCCTTAGGTCGATGCCCGTGCAGCGATTGAAGAGAAGTACTCTTTTTGTCGATGTACTTTCAGTGAAAGAATTCCCGAGGAGCTTGTTCCTTCAAATTTTGCCGCAGGAATTTGATATACTCTGCACGCATCCAATGTTTGGACCGGAAAGCGGTAAAAATGGATGGGGAGGTCTCCCCTTTGTTTATGACAAGGTGAGGATTGGCAGCCAAGAGTCGAGAGTGAACCGATGTGATCGGTTTTTGAACATTTTTGCACAGGAAGGGTGTCGCATGGTGGAAATGTCTTGTGCAGAACATGATAAGCATGCGGCAGGTACCCAGTTCATAACTCACACAATTGGGAGGGCTTTGGAGAAGTTAGGGCTGGAGTCCACACCCATCAACACTAAAGGGTATGAGACGCTGTTGGATTTGAGAGACAATACTTCCGGGGATAGCTTTGATCTTTACTATGGCTTATTTATGTACAATAAGAATGCTTTGGAACAGCTGGAGAGGTTGGACATGGCTTTCGAGTCATTAAAGAAGCAGCTTTTTGGCCAATTACATTATGTTATTAGGAAGCAGCTGTTTGAGAGTGCGGAGAGCTTGAAAATTCCACAGGAGAAACCAGTATTGCCTAAACTACTTGAAAATGGTGCTGCAGTAGAACCACCGCAGAGACAATGAGATGAAGTCCTTCAATAATGAAGTTCTATTTCATTTTTTTTTGGTAATCCCCCTTTATTTTTTGTCTTCTTCCATGCCTTTTAATGAACCTGTAAAGGCTATAGTAGAAACTGTCCATGGATTCTGTTTGTGCTGATTATGATGATATACAGTGGGCCTCTGTGTGGGTTGCTATTGTATAGTTTTGCTTTGTTTTGTCTCCCTGTGTTATTCAACGGTTAGATGATTTGCTTTTTTTTTTTTCTCCTTTTTCTTGGTTCTGATATCTTATTAAAGTGTATTATCTCTCAAAAATAATAACAATAATTAAACCAATTGAATCATGAAATGCATTTAAGGGCTGAAATAAAACAAATATAAATGATTTATTGCTTCTGTTTAGTTGTGCTTGGTAAAAAATTTCAAAACATGAGGGTTAAGTTGTTCCCTGATACTGCCATTGGATATATATATTTGATGGATAACTGGATTTTTATTCAAAAAGTAATGAGAACATAACATACAAGAGGCATCAACCCCAAAAGGAAGAAGAAAAAGACACTAAAACAATACACCAAAGCCTAGACTCACAAACTACAAAGTTTAGGAGCTAATCTGGCATGAAACTGCCCATATACATAACATCTCTATGCACCCCCAAACTTAGCTAGATCATCCATGGAAGAGTTCGCCACTCTTGGAATCCAATGGAACGAGATGTTCAAGTTGGAAGCAAGAGAATGACCCTCCTGCACGAAATGAGCTAATATCCACGGGCTGAGCCCACTCAACTTTATCCAACTAATGACAGATGATGTGTCTCCTTTCATAATCAACTAAGGGATATTACCACTAGACCTATGTGTAAAGGTGTTTTTTGATGCAAGCAACAGGAAGAAATCTGAAATATTTCTGATCATCTCCCATCGAAATCATATGCTTTTATTATATTATATTATTTTTTATTAGTATAAAGGAAAATGTGATCATTGTAGCTGTTCAGGGTGGGCTCACCTGGTTTGTCTCATAGAATTCTATCATCTAGTAATATGGGTGTGATGTAGGACCAAGAAGGAATGATCTGGTTCTATGATACCGAATTAAGATAGAAAAATAATAATAATAATAATAATAAGAATAGAGAAAAACCTAGGCAACCACAACTAGGGTTTCAAGGCAATCACATCTTAGGTTGGAGGCAATCACACTTCCAAGAGCTTTAGCAATGTGATTCACAATAATAGATCTTCAATTCTATTATTTGGGGTTGGGGTGATTTAAATCGAGTACAAAATCTGGGATTTTAGAATCCCATATTTCATCCCAAGATGCTACTTTCTAATTTCTTGAGCTTTATCTTCAAGTATTATTAAATACTCAAGATCCCACTGGCTAAAACAAGAAAACTACTTAAAACCTAAACTTTTAGACCAAACAATATTAAACTTATAACTTTCCCAAAATATAACAAATAATTTTTTTTAAAAACTCTATTGTCATCACATACTGATATCCTTTTGGTAATTTGGGATCATGGTCAAGTAGGGGCATTTGAGATGGGACTGAATTGTGGATATGAACACCTGCGTGAACTTTGTTTCAGTGTTATGTATATGAACACCTCCTCAAATTACGTTTTGGTCTCAAAGATTTAGGATTTCATGCTTTGCAGATGTGACGTTTTTTATATACAAACAGAAAATGCCACTCTCTTTGGAGGCAGGAAAGTTTTTGTGGGTAAAGTGAGGGCATACAACCCACCTTCAATCTACAATAAGTGATCAGGCTTAGGATAAATGTTTAATTGTGGTTGAAGATCTGCACTAGAAGAATATGTGACTGGCCTATTTTCTGGATACCTGCTGAGTTTGGAACTTGATCTATCCATGTGGTTTGAATGGCATTCTTTGCCTATATGGTTATATATTGATCCAAATCTTTTTTCAATAACAACTGTCTTTTTGTTTTTTGGTGGGTGGGACAAGTAACTTCTGTCTATAAAAAAAGTAACTATTCCTTGTATGATCTTAATCGTAGTCACATCCAAGGTTCAAAATTTTGATTTCGATGGATATTTTGCCTTTAGGATTTATGAAAATTTCAGGAAAATTTTGATAAAATGTTTTGAAATAATGTGAACTGTTGTGAAAATTTCAATCGATGTTGAGCAAGAATACATACTCAAGACTCAAAAAACTATATAATGCATCAAATCTATGTATAAGTTAATCACATAGATAAACAAGTGGCTACTAGTCATTTTTTTTATAGATTAATGACTATCAAACATTCATGATTACTTCACCTAATTTTTTTTTTATCTTAAATTAGTCCTTTGTAAACAAACTTTATGATGTATGATGTATAGGGGTAGGGTTCTGCAGTAGTGGGTTAAGTCAAAAATAAAACAAGGTTTAAATCTCATCAATTTTGGCCCAGGGGGTATTTCTGTAATTTTTGGCTGAATTGCTGAAATTACCAAAATGCCTCTGACGTGCATCAGAAAATTCTCAAATTTTACAGGGATATTCTGACGCATACAAGTGAGTTGTGTTCAAAATTTCATGAAATTTGGAGTTGATTTGATAGGTCAAATCATTAAAAAAAAAAAGCAGTTGAGGTATACTTTATTTGTAGAAACCCAAATCAGCTTGCTAATTTCCTTAATTACTTCCACAAATCAGAGGGCTTTTGGATTTAAGTTGAGGGGTTTTATGGGACACCCCTAGGGAATAAAAACCCTAAAAAGAATTAATAAAATAGGCTGAGTTAAGGGTGGCTGATTCGAAGTTTTGTAGAATCCAAAAAATTCTGGTTTGATAGTTATGGAGAAGAAGAGATAAAGACGGGATTAATGCAGCAATATAATGGGTTTTGCAGGGGCTAACTAAGATCAAATAGAGTGTGAATTAAGGATAAAATAAAATGATTACCTGGGAAGAGATGGTTCAACATGGGGCTGTGGAATGCTTCTGAAAATTCTCCAGATTGTAACAAAGTTCTGCACACCATAATTTCTCCCAAACGACAGCTGAATTCTTTGTTGTAGATGCCAAGCTTTCAGTCTAATCAGTGGATAGGATAGTGTTTTCACAGAATTGAGAATGAAATGTAGAGAGGAAGATTAGAAGAGGTGATGTGGACAATCAAGCAAGACATATGTATGTGCCGCCGCACAAGAGAACTAGATTCAAGCAAGAATGTTATGTTTAAGTGGCCCACTAATGTGCTAGTTGACAGATTCTAGTACCCACATCTTTTAGTAGTTTTAATTTTTTAGGAAAGTAAGCTTTTAGAAAACTTGGCTAGCAAGTTTAGGATTTTTAGGAAGTTTTTAATTGTTTAAGGTTGTAAGCCTATTTAAAGGCACCCCCTCCCCCATAATTTTAACAATGAAGAATTTTAAAAATTGTGTTGAATTATTGGGTGGTTTCCCAAGGTGTGGCTGTGGCCATGTTCTCCTTTCCAAGGGTTGATGCCATCTCTTACGCTCCCCTTTCTCTCCATTGGGGTTGTAACACACCAAGGTGCGCATGTATGTATCTCTCACCCTCTCTCTCTCATCTCTCGTCTCCCAGGTATTTCTCTTATCTTTTCCATCTCTCTTAGTCTTTGCTTCTCTTTCTCTTTCTTTTCTCCTATATTCTTTCTTATCTTCTACTTGACCTCGTTAATTTCAAGTTTATGCTCACTTTTTAGGTGTTTTTCTGTTCAAGTTTAATGTGGACTGAGTTTTTATATATAATTTCCTAAATCAAATCTTATTAGATTTCACAAAATTTTAACTATAGAACCCTAGTGTACATAAAATATCAGAAAAGTTTCAGAGTTTTTTGACGCATGACGAGGATTATTTTGGTAATTTCATGGGTTCTGCCCAAAATTTCCAGAATTGCCTTTTTGAATTTCTTTTTCTTTTTTTTTTCTTCTAAATTCCTCCATTTGATTTTATTCTTCTATTCTTAAATTTTCCCTAAAGTTTGAATTACCTGAGTGTGTTCAATTCAATTATTGGTTGCTTTACATTGTGTTCTTGTTTCCGCTACATTAATTTGATACTTCTTTGAGTCTCTTGGCATAATCTTACATCAATTTTTTTTTTTCTTTCGATAAGTGAATCTTACATCAATCTTGGTATCGTCTGTATTGTTCTACATCAAACAGGCTCACAGCCAATTCAGACCCCATGTTAAGAGGTTTTGTATACGGTAATATAATTTCATGTAAATTAGCTAACCAGCTTACAAGTATATTCTTTCTATATTACGTACATGAAAGAAATTATTCTAAAAAATATCTAATATGTGAAACACACCATAGAGATGTGTCAACATTTTTGTTTTTTTGAGGTATTTGTGTCTGATGCATGGCATTTATATCGGACATTGACGTGTTCGTGTGTGTTAAATACATTAACACACTTTTTTCTTGATCAAGCATCGATAGGCATGCATGTCAATTGTTAAATCTGTCAATGCACTTTTTTCTTGCCCAAGCAGCAGTATACCTACTAAAAAATCCACTAATACACTTGCCTATCCATAAAATTAAATAAATAAACAAACTTTCAGATGCATGTTCGCACCTCAAGGCTGACACATAGCTTGATGATGGGTGGGATAACCACATCCACTTGTTGACAAAAAGTTATATTTCATCAAATTAACTTCTGAAATGACAGCAGCAAGCAAATGTCTGGAAATAGCCGCAGGCAATAGCTCGTAGAATGACTGAGATCTCTTACTAATTTAGAGACAAAATAGGCAATTTGGGATGGATGGTCTGGGGGTGCAGTTATTCCAGTTGAAATGTGCCCCTTGGAGTTGCAGATCCATAATTTATATCTGAGATAAATTTAGGGGAGCCAATGGGGAGCCTGAGGCTCTATGGAAAGGGGTGTACTTGTAGGGTAGTAACATCCCTCTAAAAGTGCTCTTTTTTCTGTGGTCTACTTGTAGGGAAAGGCTGCCAACTCTGGGTCTTCTTCAAAAGAGAGGTATGTTACTACCCAATGCCTGCCCCTTATGCCTTCAAGATGGAGAAACCATCCACCAAATTTTTATTCATTTCCCTTTTGCTAGAGAAGTTTGGGAGTCCGTGCTGAAAGAGTTAGGGATTGCGTGGGTTTTCCATGGTGCTTTGGTGACCTACTTCAATCTTGGAATATTACAAGGACTTCAAAAAGGGTAAGATTCTTTGGAGTTTTGTATGTTGATGAGGAATATGAGTGGAAACAGATTCAAATAGCGAAATCAGAAAATAAAATACTGGATTTTCAGACCGGGGGAAAATCTGTAATTTTATATATTTTTAGAGAAATTGCGAAAAATACCCCTGACACGTATCAGAATCCTATGAAAATTTCCAGATCAGTAGTTCCTCATATTTAGGGTCTATGGTTAAATTTTCATTCAATTTGAGTAAGATTTGCTAGGTCAAAATGTCAAATTTCAGAAAACTCAAGGTATTTTAATGGCGTTTTCAGCAAAACGACAGGGAATCTTTTAAAATTGGAGAAGAAGAAGGGGAATCAAAGGGAAAACAGAGGGATTTTATAACTGATCAACTAGGAACAAAACTCCCAAAGAAAATTAAGGGAAAGAGGGAATTAAGAGGGTGCGGTTTTCGAGGTGTATGCTGCCAGAATTTCTGGGCAGATTTTGATGATGGATCAGTGAATACACCACAAAAATCAGAGAAACCAAAGCTAAAGGTCATGGATTTTATAGAATTAATGAAAGAAGAAAAAAGACTAGCTTACCTGTTTGAAATCTGAACAGTACACTTTCTACTCAAGCCACGATTTGATAATGATAGGGTTACATTTCTCTTCTTCGAGTAACCAGATTTTCTGCAACACTAGCAGTTCCACCACTATGTTATCTCTGATAAAGTGAGTGATGAAACAGCAATAATAGAAGAAGGAGAAAGAAATAAAAGTTGTTGGAAAATAGGGAAGAAGAATCCATCAATCACCTTTTGGTGCATTGTCCAGTGGCTGGTTCCTTATGTTATTTCTTCCTTGCTCTCTTTGGAAAAAGATGGGTTCTACAGGGAGACCTTCAATCCTTGATCCATGAATGGTGGCAAACTTCAATGGGAACTCTCTCTTATAGGGGAAAGTTGCTTTGGAGATACGTTTCTTTTGTGATTTGTTGGAGCATTTGGAAAGAACGTAATGCTAAAATTTTTGTATGGCAATCCTATGGATAAACTGAAATTGGCAGATTCAGCGCTTTCCTTATTGTATAGTTTGGTTTCCCACTTGCCTGTGTTCTCTAATGTTTCGTTTGCTGATTGGATATTTAGTTGGGATTCCTTAATTTTCCCTTGATCTTTTGCTCAAGGGGATGTATTTCTCATGCATTTTCCTTGCTTAATATATTTCCTTATTGATAAAAAAAAAGGGTAGAAGTAGAAGAAGCAATAGAGGGGAGAGAACTATGGAGGAAGGAAGAGAAGTCGTGGGTTGGGATAGATGAAGAATGAGAGGGAGATGGTATAAGTGTGCCTCACGACCACACTAGGGGAAGGGAGATGGGATAGGCCCATGACCACTTAATTGGAACACCAATTAACACCATGGTTCAAAAAGGCGGAATCGAAGTCGGAATCGGCCATGGCCGATCCCGATCTGAATTTGAGTCAGATCGGCCGATCCATTTCAAAAATGAAAAAAAAAAAAAATCTTAAAATTTTAAAAAAAAATCCTAAAAAAAATGAGAAAACTATTATAAGAAAAAAAGAGAGAAAATGTAGGTCTTTT
>JAOXJP010231689.1:0-10591 GCA_025762735.1 Platanus orientalis | reverse complement strand
CATCATATATAAATACATATAAGAAATTAACAAACTTGAATCAATATCTTAGTTGGTTAAAGACTTTATTATAAAGTGGTTATGCGTTCAAATCTCATCAAAAGTATTTGTTTTTTTTTTTTTAATTTATGGGTCATGGGTTGGTCCGAGCTCGGCTGAAGTCCAATAAAATAACTAGGACCGGGCTTGGGCTTAAAGTTTATAAAAATGTTCAGGCCCAAGCCTGGCCCGAGCCCGAAATTACTATATAGGGCTGAGCCCTAGGCCTACCCCGGCCCAGCCCAGCCCGAGCCCGGCCCATGCACACTCCTACTTAACGTGTGGAATAAAGGCAGTGAATTTTGAATTAAAAAAAAGTGTGATTTGCATGTGTGGCCATGGGCCCCTACCTATCCCTGTAGGGTAGTCATTGACTCTTCTCTTCTCTCTCTCTTTCTCTCTCTTTCTCCTATCACCCCCACGCCTCTCCCTTCTACTCTTCTCTTCTTTCTCTTCTCCACGTGAAGAGATACCATATCTCTCTCCTATTTCTTTTCTTCTCTCTTTCAATCTCTTCTATTTTTCAGCTTTGTCCTACATCACAACCCCTTCAATCTTAAATTTCGGAGGTTATTTTCTTTGGCAGCAAATCCCCTTGTTATGGTGGCTAATTATTTTGATCTCTCTCTTGCCAGACCCACATGTCAGCCAATCCTTAGGAGGCAGGTTTTTGATTGGGAAATCGAGGATATTGCTTCTCTTTTGAATAGGATAGGTGAGAATACAAGGGTCTATTTTTCTTATGGGGCGCGGGGGAGATTAGTTTGGGTAAGAAGGGGCAATCATTCTTGGGTGCAATTGCTCAAGGTATTATGTGGGGAATCTGGAAGGAAAGGAATCAAATATTTTTTTAATGAGTAAATTCGTAGTTTCTTGTTGTTAGGGATGCAATTATTCAAGAAGGGGGTTTGTGGATGCTGATATCATCAGATTTTTATGCTGTTTCGGTTAACGACTTCTTGCATAAATTTGGGTGCTTGGTGGAAGGTGATTCGATTCGAAGGTGGTAGTAAGTTGGGCTCTTGGACTTTGTGATAGATCGTGGCACTAAATGCAATATGTTCACGAGATTAAGGCCCTGGTGCATGAGCTGGGTATTGTATTAAGTCATATTCCTATGTATCAAAAAGGGGAAGGTGATAAGCTTGCTAAATTGGGGGGGAGGGGATTTATCTGAAGGATTCAAGGGGAATAGGCTTCTGGAATGGGGGTAAGCTAGTTTAGTGTTGGACGGTGCCAAACTCCTTAACCCTAATTACCTGAGTGGGTTGGGTCGGGTCAGGTTCCTTATCTGGTCAAAAACGGTTTGCTCTTTGAGTTGCACTTCTGGTTGAATTTGTGACATCATCACAACAGTTTCCTTTGTTGGCAACAAGAACAATGGTAACTACTAATGAAAAACTTCTAATATTTTGCAACGGGTTAATAATGCCTGGTTAATTCACATGGTTTCACCTTCTCTGTATTTATATCTTTGTATCTCATTATTCCTTTTATTTCTTTGATCTTATTTTTTATTGACGATCATTTATCTGCTGTTGATTACTTGTACTGACCCATTTTCCTTTGATCGATTGCAGTTCTATTTGTCGCTAATCCAGAATTAGCTGATTGGAGCGTCAGTACTGGTCTCTTAAATTCAGGTAAACAATCACTTTCTATTGATCTTCAAGCTGAACTTTTTCTTCATTAATCAAACAAAACCTTTTGACTTTGACCCAGAAATTTACATGAATTTTATACATTTCTCGGTTTCTATCAGGTCTTGATCCTTTCAATATTAGAACTGAAGAGGATAGAAGACTTATAAAAATAATTAGGCCCTCGAGTTACTCTACTTCTTGAATCAGTGATAGACTGTCACACTTAAGAGTGACAGGGAATTAACCTGATCAGTAACAATTGCAATTCTGTGGTTTGCGAAGATTGAATTTTCATTTATATAGCAGCAGTGATTATGGCATGGTGTTGAAAATAATATTAGAAGACATATTTAATGTCAAAGTTTTGAATAGCAAAAGATCATCAAATCCATCTCCAACAGATTCCACCAATATGCTGCTGGCAGATGCCAGGCCCAAAACTTACTTTGAAAGCACTATTAAATGGATTCATTTTTACTTCTCTTTGCATCTATTAAACACTTTTTGTTTAACCCTTGAACTATCCATCTCTAGAGGAAGAATGCAATATTAGGTCATCAACATAATTCTCAACCTCAGTGATGGGGACATTAGAGCCAAGTGGGCCCCACACCAGTGATGGAGCCACATAGGAGCAAGGGGGGGCAGCTGCCCCCCCTTTCAATGTCTGAGTACACCCATAGGGCTGGTGAGTGGTAATGGCTTCGTACTGAAAAAATCCTGATTGTAATGACTTCCCCCCCCCCCTTTTGTGAAAATCCTTGCTCTGCCCCTGGCCCACACACGGCCTTGGTGGGGTCCACCCATGAAGACACACGAGACAACACATGGAGGAGTACCTTTGCTGTTTTGTTGGAGTTTAAGTTGCTGTTTGGCAGTCTATTAGAGTAGTTTTATTCACTTAGTTAATAGTTTATGAAATATTAGAGTTCGGATATGGATGACATTTTAATTTTTGTTTTGGGAAAATTTGGACAGCACTTCTTATATAAGAATTAGTGTCAGAAGTGGCTTGTAAGGGAACAAAGAACTGGTCATGGGCTCATAAATAAAGCCTCTCCACATTGTTTTGGTTATGATAGTTTGAAAAAAATTTTCCTGTTTTGGCTCCATCGAATTGGTTGCCTCTTCTCTTCAAGTGCTTGTGCCAACTTGAAGCTTGGTTAGGGTTTTATTAGGTTGTGGGGTAGGGCTTTCTCCACAGGTACTTCTATTTCTTTTATCCTTCTTCTTTCTCCTTTTTCTTTTTTCTTCTTCTTCTTCTTTTATTTTCTATTTGCTGTTTTGTTCTCTGCAACTCATACACCTCCATCATCTTCTTCAACTTTCTAGCCTATCCCTTACTGTTTTCATCTGTAAGCCCAGAAGAATCAAACTTAGAATCCTGTGGTTCATATAGGGGTAAACCCCTTTCTGTTCCAAGTGTCTGGAAGACAAAACCCAGAATTCCTACTCATACGATTTTGACAACTAAGAGTTTTCTGTGGTTTTCTTTATCTGAACCCTAACTCCATCTATATCCATAACCTGCTGCAGTCTTAGTATTGCCTGCTCTGTTCCAGCCTTTCAATTTAAATCCCATCTTATTAGGCTACCACAATTATACCTCAAGGCTTTTGGCCTGTGTAGCAATCTGCCACTAGCCCCACCTGTTCGATAAAATACCTAGGAGAGATATGTCCTTCCATAACTGGTCTATAATTCATCTCTTTAGTCTCCCATACTAGCACTTCGTAAGAGCTGGTTTCAGACCTAATCATCCATCTTCATCAATTTTAATCCCTCATTTTAGTCCCTGCTATTACCTCCAGTCCAGCCACTATTAACAGACTTAATCTTGCTCTGCCCTGGTTCCCAGAACTTCAGAACTTAATCCTGTGTCTGACCCTTTATCAGGCTGCTTAATCAGCCCAGAATCACCACCTTTGAAAACCATAGATAGGTCCTTTGAACCCTTATACTCTGCTGTTTCATATAACCTAATTTAACCCCATAACCACTACTTGTTTACTTCTTGTTTTTAAGCCTAAATTCACTCAAATAAGAGCCTATTTCACCTTTGTTAGCCCTTATACAGCCCACTACCTTCACTTATAGCTTGGTTACAGTTTTGTATAGACCCTTGGCTGATTAATCACTTATGAAGTCTTTCCAAGGCTGGTCCTGCATCACTCAGCATGCATCATATCTTCAATAACTGCAGTCATTGCCCATTAGCAGGTAAACCTTTCATTAGTATCTAATTCAAATGGCATCACTTAGTAGCAATAAACTTCCACGGTACAAATTGATGTTAGGAACATCTTTCTCATCCATCTTGATTTGGTTATATCTGTTGTATCTGTCGATGAAACTAAAGATTCTGTACTTGGAGGTGTTGTCAATCATCAGGTCTATGACTAGAAACAGATAGTCATCCTTTGGACAGGCCTTGTTAAAATTTCAGAATTGCACAGATTCATAATTTTTTTGTTCTTCTTGATAGGGACGATATTTGCAAGTTACCTAGGATACTATCCTTCTTTGATAAAGCTTTTATACTTGTCTGTTTTTCTTTAATTTAATCCGAGCTTCCAACTCTAGTCTAAATTTTCTGGAAACTTGTTTGGCAGGTATGGATTTTGGATCAATTGATAACTTACAGACAACCAAGTTAACCCTGGAATTCATCGTATGTCCAAGCAAAGTGCGTCCTTATAATCTTTGAACTATCAATTAGTTGTTTTTTTTTTTAATTTATTATTATTATTTTTACTTAGTTTTTATGTTTCCTTTCATCAATAAGATAACTTTTATAAAACTGAAACCAAAGCCAAAGAGGCAAAGTGGCAGCACATGAAGTGCCACCCAACACAAAAGACATACAAGACTAGTTAAAGACCAGCTAGCAAGCAATGAGAGGCCCCTTTCCAGCAGCTTTACTAAGTCAGTAGCCTTTCCATTGAAGACAAGTTGATCTCTTTCCATCCGAATCAACCAGCACACGACTGTGGGGAAGGCTCTTCCAAGCCATGCTCCCAGAGAAAAACAGCAGCTAGACAGTGCAAAAACAAATGGCTGATTGACTCTGAGTTTGCACAGCACATGGAGCACCAGTTCGGCATTGGGAAGCCTGTAGCCATGAGAATGTCCACAGCAAGAACACGACCTCAGAACACCAGCCAAACAAAAAAGGAGGCTTTAGTCTTCATATAAAGGATCCAGTTATCCCAAAAAAAAGTATGTAAAGGATCTAGTTATCGCAAGAAAAGCATATAAAGGATCCAGATCACCTTGGAAGGACAGCCTTGAGCTCCCCTAAGGACCATGGCCTGATAGGCAGACTTCACTGAAAAGTCCCCAGTCGAGTCCCAAGACCATCTCCATTCATCAACATCAGACTTCACTGAAAAGACCCCAGTCAAGTCCCAAGACCATCTCCATTCATCAACATCAGACTTCACTGAAAAGACCCCAGTAAGTCCCAACTTCATCTCCGTTCATCAACATCATACTTAACTGAAAAGACCCCAGTCGAGTCCCAAGACCATCTCGATTCATCGACATCATCCATCCCACCTGTCTTTACCTGGTCCAAACAGCAAAGCAAACCAGCCAATGAATCCATCTCCCTATTGTTAAGTGCCCATCTCAGATGAAGATTCCAACCCATCGACTCCACTCTCAAGATGTGCTCCAAAATAGAACCATTTTTACACAAAGCAAGAGAAACAAATATCTGGGAAGGCTGCTTCAAGGATTGATTTCCCGCACCAAACATCCTTCCACAAGTGAACTCCACTGCCACTTCCCACGTTGAAGGATATCTGATGAAGAATCATCATCAGTTGGCTCCAATTTTCCTGCAACCAGGAGACATAAGTTGGGCTGCTTGGCTAGGAGCAATTGGGGTGCAAAGCAACATTTTTTTGCAAATAGAATATGGTTATATTTTGAATTGGCATTCTCGTATAAAGTAGTCTTAAAAGGGATTTCTTATTGAAAAGGAACCTAACCAGCTGTAAAGCAGGGCCATCACCTCTCCATATGCATGGGGAGAGAAATTCCTCTCCCACGCATATGCAAGAAAAAAGCTAAACTTAAAAGGCCTTTTTAGTTCCTATTTTAGGAAGTTTCTAAGTTGTCTTTAGGGGTTAGTTTCTATATTTGTTTTAGCAAGTTATACGTTATGTCCATGGTTCTAAATTTTGACGAAATTTTGCTGAAATTTCAGAAAAGATTGGAGGGTCGAAATGAAAATATGGGGAATCCTATTTTTCCCAAATTTTGTCAAAATTTCGAATATACGGGAATATCGTATAAGGAAAGCTCTAGGTCGCAAATAACAAGGAAGGATAAAAAGAAAAGAAGAAAAAGAAACTAAGAAGAGGAAAATGAAAAAAAAAAACTTGCACGTATATCGCCGTTGGATGTCGCCCATCATCACCGGAGTGATGTAGAACAACAGTCCACAAAAAAAATAAACAAGAAAGAAAGAGATATTATTGGAGAAAAAGAGAGATAAGAGAGAGGAGAGAGAGAAAGATGGTAGAAGCTCCACTAGGCTGTGGCTTAGATGCTGGTTTGCTCATGGAACCACCATATGTCTGGTTCACTGCCCTATACGAACCATCAGATAGAGCTCTCTTGGCTTGGATTCCTAAAAGTCATTCTTCCACCTGATAAACAATCTGCACTGCCTCATCTAAGGAAGGTAGTCTAGAACACAATCCAACCGTAACCTGAGGATGTAGACCTTGCCTGTACATAGCCACCACAATATCATCTTCCCATCTAATTTTGGCTCGTGCCAACAAACGATAAAACTGAGATATATATGCCTCAACTGTTGTAGATCCCTGCTGCAACTGCATAAGCTCTAGATAAGCTCTCTGTCTGTAACCTGCAATCTCAAACCGTCTCTTTATGGTTGCTTTCAAGTCCTCCCAGTTTCTCAAATACCCAGTCTTCTATGTTCTTCCTTGTAATTCTCCCACCAGATACAGGTTGTGTCTTTCAACTTGGCTTCAACAAACTGTAGTCTTTTGTTCTCTGGGATATCATGCCAAGTGAAAAACGCCTCAACACTATGGATCCAATCATGGAAAACATTCGGATCTTGATGTCCATAAAAATTCTACACCTCCAGCCTTACATGCCTATCTAACTCATGATGACCTACATGATACATATAATCCCAATCTTCATAGTCACTCCTATGTTGCTCATATCTGGGTTGTTCAAGTCTATCTTATCATATCTAGGCTGCTCAAATCTAGTCTGATCCTACCTGCGATAAACGATCTCATGCTGAGTCTGATGATTTGTCCCAATACCATGCACACTATGAGATTGCCCTAAGGGAGGCTGCTCTGATTAGTTTCTATCCCTTTTCGGCGGAACTGATTAGTCACCTGTAGTAGATGCATCTAAAGGAGACAACCTAGCTATAAGCTCAGCAAACATCTTGTGTGTCTCCTATTGCATTTGACCCATCCTGGATGTGAGCTTGGAGTCTAAGGCTCCCAATTCTTGTCTGAGGTTCTGAACATCTCCCTTTATAGTTCGAATGTATGTACTATGCTCATCCACTATACTGGAGACTGTATTAATGGTGTGAACTAGGTTTGCCTCTTGAGAAATTTTAGGACACAGAAAATCCAAAAAAGGAACTTTCCAAGAACTCAACTAGATAGAAGTATAGAACTTAGTTAGAAGGTTGCTTTGATACCAAATGATGCGGAACAATCTTCAAAAGAGTATACAATACTCTCTAGGATTCAAATAATTGCCCAAATAAAGGATCTGGAAATTTCAAACCTAAGGACAATTTTGTAATTTTTCTAAACAGTTTGAAAAATTACCAAAATACCCCTTGAATCACGTCAAAAAAATTTCCAAACCTCAAGTTCTTCTACGCAAGATTTTAATGTCCTCTAATATATAATTTAGGAATTTTGAATAAATTATACCCAAAATCAAAATCGTGAGTCTGGTTCAAGTGTACTATAGCAGATTAAAAAAAACTTCAAAATATCATTCATAACTCCATGACTATTGGAGCTTTCGAACCAAGAATTTTTCCTGTGCTTAGTGATGTTTAGACCTCTTGAAAACTGCAGAAACCACTTCTAATCCAACCCCAGGCATGAAAAAAAAATTCACCGAAGTTGCTGGCTAGAAAAAGTGATGCCTAGGCAGACTTGTACCCTTTCATGCGTGTTTTTGGGTGACTTAAAGATGTTGCCACCACTTCCTATTGTGATGTTTGACTATTAAAAGGTCACTTGCAAAATCTCTTGAGAAAAGATTAGGAAATGAAAAAGTTGTGAATCAAACAATACCAATTAGTCTCACGTTTCAGTAGTAGTTTTTTTGTAACAGAAAATTTAAAAAAAAATTAGAAAAATTGAAGAATGAAGAATTTTATAGGAAGAAGATGAAATAGAAAGAGATAAATGAGATTAAAGAAGAATCTATAAGAGATTGAGAGAGAAGAGATGATAGAAGAGTGGGTTGTAGTTTTCCCTATCTTGGGAAGTCGTAGAGGAAGAAACTCATAACCCAAACCCGATTTCTCTATTCTTTAAAAACTACTTTCTCGTTACAACAAGTAGGGTTTTTAAACCCCTTTAAAAATTAGAAACAAATTACCTAAACTACCCCCTATTGGTCCGTACGACCTACACTACTTCCCTTGCTTATTTGGTTTAAAACAAAAACATAAAAAACCTAAAATAACCCCTAAACACTACTAATTACTTCCTCTACCCTATGACTGCGAAAGAGCCTTATTACATGCTTGAAATTCAAAATTAATAAACCCTAAACAGCTAGTACCATGGACATCTGTCTTTAGCTTTCCTTCCTTGATAAGTCCTGAGCTTGGACTTCCAAATAGGGTAGGGGAAGTAATTAGTACTGTTTGGAGGTTATTTTAGGTTTTTTGTGTTTTTATTTTAAACCAAATAAGGGAAGTAGTGCTGGTCGTATGGACCAATAGGGGGTAGTTTAGGTAATTTGTTTCTAATTTTTAAGGGGGTTTAAAATCCCAACTTGATGTAACGAGAATATAGTTTTAAAATAATAGAGAAATCGTGCTTGGGTTGTGAGCTTCTTCCTTTACGACTTTCCAAGGTAGGAAAAACTACAAACCACCCTTCCATCATCTCTTCTCTCTCAATTTCCTTTAGATTCTTCTCTAATCTCCTGTTATCTCTTTCTATTTCATCTTCTTCTTACAAAATTATTCATTCTTCAATTTTTCTAATTTTTTTAAATTTTCTATTACAACAAAACTACTGCTGAAACGTAAAATTGATTGGTATTGTTTGATTCACACTTTTTCATCTCCTAATCTTTTCTCAAAAGATTTTACAAGTGACATTTTAATAGCCAGACGTCACTATAGAAAGTGGTGGCAGCATCTTTAAGTCATCCAAAAGCACGCATGAGAGGGTACAAGTCTACCCAGGCGTCACTTTTTCTGGCCAGCAACTTCGGTGAATTTTTTTTCGTGCTTGAGACAAAATTAGAAGTGGTTTCTGCAGTTTTCAAGAAGTCTAAACATCACTAAGCACAGGTAAAATTCTTGGTTTGAAAGCTCTAACAGTCATGGAGTTATGAATGATATTTTGAAGTTTTTTTGAATCTGCTACAGTACACTTGAACCAGACTCGCGATTTTGATTTTGGATATAATTTATTGAAAATTTCTAAATTATCTATTAGAGGACATTAAAATCTTGCATAGAAGAACTTGAGGTTAGAGAATTTTTCTGACATGATTCAAGGGGTATTTTGGTAATTTTCCAAATTGTTTGGGAAAATTACGAAATTGCCCTTAGATCTGAAATTTCCAGATCCTTTATTTGGGCAGTTATTTGAATCCTAGAGAGTATTGTATACCCTTTTGAAGATTGATCTGCATCATGGAGCCATTAGCCATTGGAGGTAAGTCTCAATGCCAACCCTTTCTCTTGCACTCTGTCTCCGCATTTCTCGCCTCTCGGTATCAAACAGCCCATTAGGGCTTTTTATTCTTTTATTACGGTGGGATAGGGTTATGGATGTAATTACCAAAACACCCTCTATTACTTTGAAAACTTAATAATTCCATTATTTAATAACTTAATACCTTAATAAATATATTAATAACATAATACCTTAGTAACTGTATTAAATATTAGCTTAAATTATTTAATACCCTTAGTAAATAACTTAATACATTATTTACCAAAAAAAAACTTAATACATCACTAAAATTCATTTTAGATTAATGAAAAATATACTATCTTATTAGTTAATATATTACCTTTTTACGTAATATGTATAAACATTATTAATTAATATATCCAAAATTTATGTAAAATTTCCAATATTTTGAAACAAAACAACGAAATTTCCCCAAAATTTTCATAACACCTTTTTTTTTTTTTTTTTAAGAAATAAGGTAATATATTACTCGAAATGAAAGCAACAACAACATTAGAGATGCTACTACAAAAAGCCTCCAGACAGGTGAAAATATTTTCATAACACCCATTGGCAAAATATTTTTTTTGAGAGGTAAAGAGATCATTTATTATAAATTCGAAAAGCAAAAGTAGAAAACATACAAAATGTAGGAATCAACGGGAAAGTGATTGCCACAAAATACATAGTAAAATGACCCAAAAACACTCGAAACTTATGATCCCTCATTCTATAAAGTATACCATTCCTTCTCATCAAAGGACCCTCCAACCGAAATCCACTCAAAGAGAAAATTATTGATATACAGTCTCAACTTGCCCAAGCTTTGAATGAGAGATCAAAATCGAAATTATAGATAATCCCCCATTGGCGAAATATTGATCGAAATCAAAATTTGGAACCATGGTTATGTCAAGTACTATAAGGGGGGGGGGGGGGGTGGTTTCCAAAGTAGCG
>JAOXJP010231688.1:0-10591 GCA_025762735.1 Platanus orientalis | reverse complement strand
ATCACATGCTCATCAATAAGACACGATCAGGTGAAGTTGTTTTTCCAAGAGAGTGTACCTTGGAGTGCATGCATTGGTATGCATGTGTGTCCCACCCGTATGTGCAGAACCCTAAGTTCTGATCCACATATGATATCGGCCAGTCCTTAAACACTATCGCACCATCGATGTTAGCTAATCCACGTCATCTACGTGCATTAGGAATTTAGGAACCTATCGTCGAATGTAGTGTTGGTTCTACACCTCCAGATGACATGTTTCATGCAATTGAGGAGACTATACACCTACTTCGTGACACTTCGTTAGATCCAACCGCTGCACCCCAGGATACAACTACTCTAACAACTTCCAATAGGTGCACTTTTCACACTTTCTTTCGCAAGCGCCGTAATGATAGAAATCAAAGATGAGTGAGAGAGAGAGAGACATATGTAAACATAAACTTTTTTTTCAATGAAGATATATTTTTTCCCGCACTTTCTGTTTTTTATTTATTAATATTATTTTTTAGTAGGTTTGCTTGAGACGCTTAACTATCACACTTTACTTGATGTGCAACTGTAAACCATTCCTAATTCCTCAACAACAAAAATTGACACATTAAACTACCACTTTAGAGTTGAAAATTAAAGTGAACAACCTGTATCCCCCTGAAATAAATATGATACACACCAAGGGGATAAAAAAGGTCAATTCTCTGATCCCATTGTTGGGTCATGGTGAAAGGGTTGTAAAGTGAAAGACACTTGAAATTTTTGAACATACTTGGGTCAATTCGGACCTGTGCAAAAACAAACAAACTTGAGTCCATGAGCAAAAAAAAAAAAAACAAAACCATAAAAAAAAATTTAAAAAGCTTGAACAGACCCGGGCCTGTTCGGACCTAGAGGTCCGAACAAAATAGAACTAGGTTTGTTCGGACCTCCAGGTTCAAACAAACCTAGCTCTATTTAGACCTCCTGGTCCGAACACAACCAGGTTTGCTTGGACCTCCAAGTCCCAACAGACCTAGGTATATTCAAAAAAAAAATTTTGGGTTTATTTGTTTTGCACTCGGACCCAAGTTTGCATGATAGTAAAAAAATTTAGGGTTTCGGGTATAGGGTATAGGGTTTAGGGAGTGTAGGGTTTAATATATCTTGGCTAGGTTCTAAATTTATGATAGTAAAAAAAGAACCCTCATATAGGTGTAAAACTACAACATATCTTTATTATAAAAAGAACCGTTAAACTACAATCATAGAATACATCAATCGTCTAAATCTAGTGTCTCTTATATAGCAACATTCGAACTAACATCTCTGAATTATTGTATCCAGGGTTGATATGCTAGAAGCTCCCATCCAACTGTAATGGGATCTCGATATCGATACCAGTTCATCGTTATAGGTAGAATAGGATGACCCAGTAATAAGAAGACCTACAAAAAAATATGATAACATTATGTAATGTTTGAAACAATTAGAATAACAACATCTTGGAATGGGCAACAACAGTTACCTGAATGAAATGATTTTTATTCACAAATCTGAAAGCAATTTCTCGATGTGCAACTACAGACAACGGACATAATCTAAGTGGAAGGAATGTTAGGCATTGTTTCATGCTCAAGTGATATAATACTACATCCTAATGTGATGCTATGAGATATATATAGTCTGGCATAGTCATCCAATAGGCATATCCTGGGCAGTCATCAAAACATGATAGTAGTTGGACCAGCTCATCAAGTCGTTGATGACTTCCATATATTTGCTCATAATGTGGGAGATGACTCTGCAACTCACTTATCAATTCCATTCTTATATCCCACCAACTGTCTTCAGGATTTTCAAGCAATCTAGCAATTGCCCTGAATCCACAGTTTCCATCAGCCGCCACATTTTTAGTTAAAGCAATATAAGGCATTATCCCCTCGAGAAATGCCCGAACGAATGACATCGATCTTTATTTCATTGCTATACGGGTATGAAATACCTACAAAATACACAAGGAAACATAATATGTTAAATAAATGAATACATCATAATTTACATTGTTATTAAAATATTGGGCTTACCTTTTCATTCAGTCTTCTCTGAGGGTTTGAGCGGCAGGATTGCACCGGAGTATTAGTCGTACTTGTAGTTACATGGGGAGAATAACTATCATGCGTTGAAGATAAAATTTTGAATTCAAATTGTTCACACAGCATAGATGTATCAATTTTCACGTGTAGACGACCTCTTGCAGTTGTCTTCACCTCCGGTTCCATTAGATGTGAACTATCTGGGGCTACTGTCTCTCTCAACTTCTTCAGCATTTGCAACTTCCTTATGGGATCTTATTTATTGAACTATTTTATAAACTTCTGTAAGTCATTAGTACAATCGAATTGTTGCCCTGTCTGGGTTAAGGTACCTAACATGTCAAGCTTACGCCAATACAGATGTATAGAATCAAGGGGAATTGGGCGACCTTCCATTATGTACTATGCAATCTCGTGTGCACATGGCAACTTGTACATAGGTTAATAAACATAACCACATACAGAAACATTAACACCAACAAAGTTGGACTGCTTCACTTCAGACAAAACTATCTTTATCGCCTTTATTGAAATGTTGCCCCTAAGTTCTTTGAATTCGGAAGGCTTGAAGTTGTGTTGCATAATTGTTTTATTCTTCTTGAAAGATGCTTTTATGTTGTAACTCAAG
The DNA here is from genome assembly GCA_025762735.1 of Platanus orientalis. Lineage (NCBI taxonomy): Eukaryota > Viridiplantae > Streptophyta > Magnoliopsida > Proteales > Platanaceae > Platanus > Platanus orientalis. The sequence continues at coordinate 7,895 of JAOXJP010231688.1, read as the reverse complement.
CAACATATGTATACTATTCCAAGAGAAATCACAATCCCCTTTATTCAATCCGAGTTGCCTTTTTAGCTTTGCATGCGCACTTTCAATCATATTCGTTGTAGTTGTCCCAAAATGCATCCATCGATCCGTCCAAGTAGTCACAAATCTATCTCTATATACATTTAGCCAATTGCTTCGCACATATTTAAGTGCATCCAGATACGTGCTGAATTTCTGATTCAATGATGCAAGATTTTGGAAATATTCTTCTTCTGTTGCTGAAAACACCAATACATTCCAACCCATGATGAACCTCTCCCAAATCTCTTTTGTTAAAAAACATTTTCTTACACTTCGCAAGAACATTCCTACTGATGTGTCATCTACACAATAAATGTGTAGCATTAGGAAATACTGTAGAGATTTCATTCATCAAAGCCACCTCCATGTTCGTTACAATAACTTGAGGATGTGCACTATCATTGATCGCATCACGCAAAACACTCAGTGCCCATGTGAAGTTATCTTCTTTCTCGTATTGGAGATATACAAATACTACAACAAAGGTTATGTCAGTGGATGTCAATCCAACAATCTCCAAAATGGGCATATGATACCTATTCGTCTTATAGGTGCAATCCATGATCAAAACATGTTGAAATGCACGTAACAATTCCAAACTAACCGGATGTGCCCAAAAATAAATCAGTCACGGTCTCGGTATCATCAATTTTTCTATGGCACTCGATGTATCCATACTCTGCCAACTATCCCAATAGTAGCTGCATTTAAGACCTTTCACCCTTCTCCGTTGTTCTATATCTCTGTCATGCATTGTATATTGTCTTCATTGTGGTAGCATTTAAGGGGCCTTTTTTTCAGTGTAGCCAAAACATCATTTAGTTTTACCATACTCTTGGACATGTCAACCAATAACAAAGTCTCTTCTTGTGACAGTCTTCCAGCATATGAATGCCCCTTGAGATGATCCGTAGCCGAATGATTATGTACACCACACACTACTAACAAAATCCAATCATAATCAATGGGTAACTTTTTACCCTTCAATTCAAATGAACATCTACATTTCTTGCTACCTGACACCACATGTTTTTTGTCTTGATTCACATCTTTCTTAGGCTCTTTGTACTGGCCACTCTTCTCACGTGCAAGGGTAATTCTTGGTTTCTTCGAGGAAGCACCAGAATCTGACTTTTTAGTGACAATGACGAAACAGTTTCTTCACCCAACCTCGACCGCCCACTTACATAAGTTTGCTCGGCTTTTAAATATTTGTAAAAAAAATAATAACATAAGTCTTCGAAACACAATAAGTCAAAAAATCTTCATACAGTAATTCAAAAATAATTTGAAAAGATTTACCTCGTATGTGATAAACTCACTGGTATAATCCATTACCATCTTGGCGGAAACCTTACTAAATTGGCTTGAAGCATCACCCTGCGGTTGGAACATTGTAAAACAAATCAATATCACATAACTGAGTGTCTTAGCAAGCTAAAAATGTTTGGGCAAAAAAGAAAATTCCCAGGTTCGTTCGGACCTTGAGGTCCGAACACACCTAGGTTTGTCTGGACCTGTACCTCCGAAAAACTTGTGGAAATTTTTTTCATAAAATAGAAAATACTTACCATTGATGGATTTTCATGCTCGGATTCGACTCTTTGATGATCCATTGGGTGATTACAAAGCTTTCACACAACAATGATGTTACAAATGATGTAGGGTTTGGTTGAGAGAAAAAGGGAGGGAACGAACATTTTCGTTCGTTTTTATGAAGAATCAAACGTTATAAGGAAGAGGGAGGGGTGGGGAGAGCACTTTGATTTTTTGGGTTTTTTATTAGTAAGGGTAAGTAGGTCATTTCATAGAGGGGTAAGGGATGGAATTTTGAAAAGTCTTAAAATGGGGGTGTGGTGATCAATTTCAGGGGTGCCAATAGCCCCTCCCTCAGTAATAACAACAAGAACTGGAAGGTGGCTTTATATGGATTAAGAATAGCTACGGTATGGGTATTCGTAAAATAATAGTGGAAGGAGATTTTAGGAACTAATCAGTTCGCTGAGGAAATCTGGAAGAGTAGACATAGAGTAAACTGCTAGGAACCTATTAACTAGACAGTAAATATGCCCCCTGGTTACAAAGGATAGTGCACACTGATGCAAAAGCTTGTACCCAAGTCCTGGAATGAATTAATAAACTTTTCTCTTTTGATTGCAAAATCGGCAATAGAATGAACCGCACCATTTTCCAACCTATCTCATTTACATGGAGAGATACACAAAGCCTAAAAGAAGGGAGAATAGAGGTACAATCCTTTAAATTGGCTCTGAGACACCAAGGCCATAAGATTGGAATTTGCTTCGGTTATGTAATGACAGAAAGGGTGTCACCTTTCAAAATGATATTCTGAAAACCAAGTCTCAGAGCGAAGACCTAATGCAGCTTTGAAACTCATCTCTAACTGTAATACATGTTCCTGAGATGTTGGGAACTTGGAAAGCATCATCGAAATTCAAATTAAAATCCATTAGGGGAATTAATAAAAAAGAGGTTTATTTTGAGGATCAGCTAGCTTTAGATGCAAGGTTTCCGGGTAGGGGGAAGGAGCTTTGTTAGTACTGATATTGGATTGATTCTGGAATCTTGCTTTGTTTAGGCGAGTAAGGTGATCGAATAACCTGTGAGATCAGCATAATTTAATTCCAAATATACTAATATATGATGCCAATGTGCTTGATGTTATTTGTTACTTCTGGTTTTGATCCGTTGGTGGTGTTAAACCATTGTTCTACCATTCATTAAAGGAGAAGGGCTGGGTGTTGGAGGTTCTAAGAGAAAAGGGTGAGACAAACCATATTCGAGAGATTGCTAGGCATGTAACAAAGAAATAGATGGGGCTTTCAGGCTCTTGGAGAATTGGGCAGAGACAGCTAGCATCCACTTTTCCTCCATAAAAGGGATTTTGTTTTAGTAGAAGTTGTAGACCCCATAGACACACATTACCAAGGAATGCAAATTTGTGGATTAGTGGAAGTGGATGAATGAGGAGGTGGGCTAGGATCCACGGATCATTTTAGAAAATAGTTGAAGAACCATTTCCTTTTTCTCATTTGATTCTTTAATTAGTAGGGCTCTCCTTTAGGAATGCTCTTATACCTTGGGGACGTATTTGGAGGAAATTTGGTTAGAGGAGGCTACTTTGGAGTAACATATAAATTTATAGCCTGTGTGGCAGCCACCAGTAATGTAATCATTTCATTTGAGTTTCTCAAGACAATTGTAGCCATGAGGTGATGGTTTGTAATGAAATCATTCAAGTCTATACTGATTTGTTAACTACAATTAGAAATGAAGTCATCTTAAGTTTTTCTATAAAATGATATGCATTATGTTATAAAGCACAAATCGGTGCAAATCTGAACGAGTTCATTACAAACTATCCCATTGCAGCTACTAAAGCCTTGCGAAACTCAAATGAAATGATTACATTACATGTGGCTGCCAAGCGCAGCCTTAAAAAACTCGGCCCATAGAGCATTTGGATTTGAAAGGCCAGACTATCTGCATCCATCCTTCCATTGATTTCTCCATCAGTTGAAGAAATCATAATACAAAAACAACAGTAGAAGAAATCATAGTACTCGTGACATATAAATAAAAGCAAGAATTACGGTTTACATGATCAAGAAACGGAGAAGGGAGTTTTGTTTATTATATATATATATGTAACAGAGAAAGGAGTTGAATATAACAGGGAGAGAGAGAGAGAGACAGGACAAAACCAGACGAAATTTTGATTGAGCTACGCAACTGTGTGAACGGGATACTTATCAATGCAATCTTCCCAGGGACAATTAGGAGATGGCTTCACATTCCGGATGGCTTCCCAAACAGCACTGTTACATTTGAAACCACTCCCAAACGCAATCTGCCAGACTCGGTCACCCTTGCGCACTCTCCCCTTGGCCTCGGTATAGGCCAACTCGTACCATATGGAACTCGACGACGTGTTTCCAAAACGATGGAGAGTCATCCGAGAAGCCTCAACATGAATCGGCAGCAACTCCAGGCTCTTCTCCAGTTCTTCAATTACAGCCCTTCCCCCAGCGTGTATGCAGAAATGATCGAACGCAAGTTTAAAGTCAGGGATGTAAGGCCTGATTTTGGCATTGAACAACTTCTTGGCTACGAGAGTAGCAAAGAAGAGAAGCTGCTCACTAATCGGTAGGACGAGAGGGCCCATGGTGGTGATGTTGGTCTTAAGGGCCTCTCCAGCAATCACCATGAGATCCTTGGACAGTGAGACGCCCACTTTGGCAGCATCATCCTCCTCCTGGTAAACGCAGCGGAATGACTTGTCGTCTGCCCCACGGTGGGTCCTAACAACATGAAAAAGCTTGTACTTTGCCCGTTTCCTCTCAACGGACTTGTTAGAGAGCAGAACTGCAGAGCCACCAAGCCGGAACAGGCAATTGGTTATTAGCATAGATTTGTTGTTACCGAAGTACCAATTCTGGGTTATGTTCTCAGTGCTCACAACAATTGCATAAGTGTTCCGGTGAGCCTGTAACAAGTCCTTGGCAAGGTCAATGGCTATAACTCCGGCACTGCAACCCATTCCACCCAAATTATAGCTTTTAATATTGCCTCTTAATTTGTATTTGTTAACGATGGAAGCGGAGAGTGAAGGGGTGGGATGGAACAGACTACAATTCACAACTAGAATCCCAATGTCCTTGGGCTTGACAGAGGTATTGAGAAAGAGATTATCCAGAGTGCCAAATATGACTTGTTCTGCCTCGTCCCGAGCAGCCAAAATGGTTTGGCGGGCTGGGATGCAATGCACAGCCTCGGGGGCACAAGTCTCCTCGCCGAGTCCAGAGCGCTTCAAGACTTTGCACTGGAACTCGATGGAAGACTCGTCGAATTGAGCGGTGAGCCTGGAAAGCTTCAGAAAGGTTTTGAACGGGACTTGGAAGTGGGAAGGTGAACGGTAACAAGCGTAGTCGACTAGGTAGACTGGGCGAGGACGGGTGCTGATGTAGACAGTAGAGGCGAAGACCAGGAAGCCCGAGAAAATGATGACACTCATCAGGTTGTACCGAAGGTGGAGCCAAAGCTGGAGGGCATCCTCTAGACTCATCTGCCCACCCTCAACCAAGATCACAACAATGAGAGGGATGAGACATAGGGTTAAGAGATGACTGATCAAGTAATGGTAACCTAACTTCACATATTTCAGTTTCACACTCTGCAAGAAATTTGGCAATTTCCGACTACCACCAGTGACACTGCCGGCGCCACCACTGTTGTTGGCTTCAGCTGCTTTGCCTGCTTCCATGGTTGGGTAACTCAAACCCGACTACTTTTACACTGGGTAGCAATCAGATCCGAAAGATGGATTCTTTCTGAGTAGTGCTCTATTTATGGATTTTTATGAGAGAAATAATTGGTGGGAAGGACGGGTAGATACAGCAAAATCCAAAAGTACACAAGGATCTACAGAGAGTCAGCGTTTAAGATTGCTTGATATTTATCCCAAGGGTTCCCCTAATAACTGAAAATATCAAATCAACGGAATTTACCGAAAAAAAAAAAAAACCAACGCCAAAGGCGGGGTAGATAAACAGCATGATTGCAATAATAAACTGGCAAATGTTCTGTGATGAAAGTCTATATATAGTGTTTTTGGAGAATTATAGGCTGAAACGTGTTGTGTTGGAGTAAAAACGTTAAAAAAAAATGTTCATTTGAAAAAGTACGTGGTAAAAAAGAGACACCAAATTAAAAAACACATGATGCGTCAATCAAGGCACGCCTACAGAGGTCTGTGTCAACACAAACAATCATTAATAACAATTTTGTTCCATTACAAGTTAGAATTTAAATCCCTAAATCCTAATTTACTCAAAGCAATAAAATTCACAAAAACAAATAAAAAATTATATTTCCTCTGAAACCCCTTAATGGCCTTATTTACTTAGATATGAACCCATGTTTAAAAACTCAACTTGCTCTAGTGACTCATAATGTCTACCGCAATCGGAATTATCCGGTAACTTGTCCTTATTTACCAGCTGGTCTATACAAACATATTTATACTTAAAAAATAAATACAAATATAGCGAAGATTGTTGCAACATAAGTCTCAACCTCTTGCACATGGAGGCTAATCTATTAATTTAACATATATAATAATAATACGAAAGTAATACATGGGAAGACCCAAAGACACATGGCGAGCATACAAGTTCAAGGTCCACCATTTTTAGCCAGATTAAGGATGGTGATCCCTTGTATTTGAGTCATGTGTCCTGATATTTAAAAAGAAAAACGAGATGGAACCAATATTAAATCTTGTACATATGAGAAGCAAAAGGCCAAAATGTATTTGAGGCAGTTACATCTAGGGGTATCAACGAGCCGAGTTGAGCTTTGTCCAGCTCAGCTTAGGCTCTTCTCACGAAGATCAGGCTTGTTGTGAAACTCGGCTCAGGCTTAATTGGGCTCACCAACGAAATTTGTAAAAGTATTTTTTTTTCCAGGCAACAAAAGTCTTCTTATGGAGGGCATCTCTTGGAGCCTTAGCTATTAACCATGCTCTTCATAAACGAATACCTGAGAAAACCCCCATATGTCAAATCTGTCAAGAAAAAGAGGAGACGGTTCTATAGTGTCTAGTTCAGTGTAAACACGCAAAGGAAATTTGGAGCTCTGTCTTGCGCAATCAAAAGAAACCATCTTATCGAGTGAATGAGTTCTATCAATGGATTTTATATTGGGTAAAATATAAATGGCCATCCAAGTTGGAAAATTTTCACTACATCTCCAACATGGTGATTATGTTATGGTTAATCTGGTTGCAAAGAAATAAAGTAGTTTTTAATGGAAAAAACTTTGAGTGTTCTATAATTTGGTTCCACAGGTTAGCGCAAGGCCTAGACCTGAGCAGGTTCTCTTTGAATGGTGAAACGTCTTCTTTTTTGACCTATCATGGGTTTTTTTAATGGCGACCTCTCAAGACTAGGGTGATAAAAATCAATGTTGATGCGGCTATGCCATTGGACCAATCTAGCATCGCAATTGCTGTTATTGCTCATGACCATAATGGTAAGTGGGTTCGCTCAGGTCAAAGCAAAGATGATTGGAAAGAGACCACAGAAGCAGAAATGGAAGCTGCTCTTTTGAGCCTCCAACTTGCCAACCAACTTTAGGCAACCAATATTATTTTAGTCTAGATATTGGAAGGAAATTTTGCTTCATGTCTATCGCAAATTAAGCCAACACATTTGTGGAATGTAAAGCTTCGTTAGAGTCCCAATCCCATGTCAAAGTGGTCGATGTAAATAGGTTTCAAAACTCTCAGGCCCATGCATTAGCTTAGCAAAGTCTTCGTGATTGTAATTTGCTTTTGGGCTGTACTCCGTGGTCCCTCCCTCGACAGACCTCTTCTTCAAGTTGATAATGAAGTCTTTCGTATATAAAAAAAAGTAATAATAATAAACAATAAATGTGTATTGTACTCCATGTTTTGTTTCATCTTTTGTTATTCTAAGAAGGTAAAAGCTAAAGATGTGTCATAGACATGCGCTACAATAGATAGTTTGGGTAAAAGTACTGTTGATTGACATGTAATGTGTCATGTGTTGTTATTTTGAATTCATTGCTTTTTCGGGCCCTTATGTTTTAACTTGACCACATTTTTTGAACAATTTTAACCCATACATGTGAAGTGTCAGTACATGGTGTGGTTACAATCTTTCTTTCTTTTATTTTTCTAATAAAATATCCGATGGTTACTCAATATGTATGTGCTATGCATTAAAAAAAAATCATCTCTCTCTCTCTCTCTCTCTCTCTCTCTCTCTCTCTCTCTCTCTCTCTCTATATAT
>JAOXJP010231687.1:0-24585 GCA_025762735.1 Platanus orientalis | reverse complement strand
CATATGGGCTATGAAATACTAACCAATAAATGGTAATTTTGATCCATTTGAACAAATCAAAGATCTCATGATATGACAAATCATAAAAACTATGAATTTTGAAAAACTATTGAAGTATTGATTAATATATATGAAGGAATTATGAATAATTGAATATGAAACGTGAATGTGTTATGATCGAAACTTATTGAACCATGAAACATTCTTTCATATGTCATGAGAGCCCCCTTTATTGACTATTGATATCCTTTGATATATCTTAATTGTCTATTGAACTTTGAAATGTTGTTGAATCTTTAAATATCAAATCTTCTTTGGGCCTATTTGAATTATTGAACCTTTTGAACATGATTGAACCATTTGAGACCTTCCATTGGATCGCAACAATGGAATATGATTTTTGGGACCTACCATTGGGTCACTACAATGGTAAAATTATACGGGACCTATGTTAGAATAGGTGTCCTGACAAAGCCATCATAGACGCATTTTACAATATTTATTTGTTTATCATTAATAATAAAATATTTTGTTCTATCATCATATATATATAATTTTATTTATGGGTAATTATTTGATCTCATGAGATGAGATAGGTGGTCCTTAGGTAACTTAGTAGGATGTCAAACACATGGATTATGTGTGGAGAGATCTAACTATCAAATTCTTATAGGCCTAAAACCTTACAGCTATGGGTGATGTTGGTTGGGTACATCACTTAAAAAGCTGTTATATGTAGAGTTGTCACGTGATGTAATCTCAATCACTAGAGTGAGACCCTAAACTTACATGTAGATGCATAATTGAAATGCATTAAGGGGATCTATAATGAACACATTTAGTAAAACTTCATTGTTAGAGTAAATGATGTTCATAACTTACAGACTAATCCTTTGATCTGAGGGACTTGTGATTCTCAAAGTTATTCAAGTTGATTATTAGGAGTTGTCAATTGGTGATGTTCTAATTGGTGGCTATATCATGGGTAGCTTGATTACTTAGCTTGATGCTTGAGAGAACACAAATACCTAGCAAGGAATCCACTGTCCTAATGATAGGGAGAAATATTCAGTCTAGAAATAACATGAATTGATAACATAGAGATCTGGATCCAGTGTTTTTGTTAAAGTGTTTGTCAAATTGATTTTCAAAATTATATTAATTAAATAAATAAGTATTTTGAAAAAGAATTTATTAATAAATGTTTTTAATGTCCAATTGATCTATTAATGTCCTAGAAATAATTTACTAATGACCAAAAAGGGTTTGATAGTTACTTGTTTATTGTCCTAAGGTTCATTGAGGGATATTATACAGTGGAATGATGTTTTTGTGAAAATGTTTATAAGGAAGGGCCTCAATGTTGTATTCTTATCTTTGAGAGTTCAATTGTATAGGGATTGTTGCAATTAATGGAGTGTCTGATAGTAATTATCAAACAGTTGAGTTCCTGATTGCAGTTTTGACTCAATTCAGAATAGTGGGTCTCGTAAGCTTAAGGATAAAAGTTTCATAAGGATTCCACACCTCTAGGGTTTATTTGACCTCTCATAATCTCTTTATATAAGGTTACCCAAGTTCAGATATGGTCCTATAACAATTTTGAAAGTGGGAGAGGTGCAGAGTACTTTGGAGTAGGTATGGAGACTTTGGAGACTGGGTTAGATTGGATTCTTGTGTCCAGTTAATCGATCGAGGTAATTTGAAACTTCCTTTGTGATTAGATATCGGAGATTCATATGGTGATCATGGGAAAATATATTTTTGATATGTGATTTGATCAATAAAATTTACTAATTTGAATGTTCAAGAACGGTAATCATTCAACAACTTATTCTTAGGTCGCAACAAGGGGAAATGCGAGACCTTCCATTGGGTGCAACAATGAAAATATTATATGGGACCTATCATTGGATCACAATAATGGTAAGTTACAGAGGTCCACACCGATTATTTATATGGAACCTTCCATTGGATCGTAACAATGGATTATAATATGATTTCTGGGACCTACCATTGGGTTGCACCAATGATAAATCTATTTGAGACTTTTCATTGGGTTGGGACAATGAATATTTGATTATTGTATTGACTCATTGAACCCCTTTGATTATTGTTTTAGGACTTCCCATTAGGTCACAACTATGGTTTATCATTGACTACTTTTGAACCTTATTGAATCCTTTAAACTCATTGAAACTTTATACATAATTTCTGGAATTACCATTGGGTCGTAATAATGAAAGTTATTGATATTGACTTGGCTAGTGCCATTCTTCATTTGAACCCATTGAACCTTATTGAACATAGTTTTGAGACCTCCCATTGGGTCACAACAATTGAGAACAATAATTGAATCTTTGAAATATATTAATAAGTAATATTAACCAATGAATAAGACATTGATCAAGTTTATAAGTAAATGAACCATGTGATATGATTGAAACTAAATCTTAATGATAAGTGAATGAACTATTGATAAGAAGTATACAAATGATTATGAAAAGTGATATGTTGACTAATTCTGTAACTGAAATATAATACACTTATTATATTGTGACTTGTACTTCTTTGTTGTCCATGGTATAGATTATGATTATTTTGCTTATTCATTTCCATACATGGACTGATATGCTATGACCACCTATAGTTTGAGTTTCATATTATTATCCATGTTTATGTAACGTAAGATAAACCTATGTGCAAGCTATATCTATCATCTTTTAGATATGGTTTGCATTTATCCTTGTGGAACCCATCAAACTCACCCTAATTGGCATAGGTTTGGATGCACGGGTAGATTGAATGGGTCAATGGCTTGATTATGACGGATCTGGTTAGAGGAAGATTAACTTCTTATTACATTTCATTTTGAGACAAGTTTTGGGAAATGTCATAATAGTACTTTTATAAATGAATTCATATGTAATAAAATTTGATACACTGATTGAAGACTTTACATTGATGTAAGTGAGGACTATGGGTATTGCACTTTATGCTCATGGTCATGTGAATGTTGAATGGATGATTTACTTTCCATTGTGTATTTATATTGGTTTGATGGACCTTGATGGCTATGTTTTTATTGTTTTCCGATGCATATTGTTGTGGATGAAATGTTTATGGATATGATTAATGAATGAGTTATGCTTCTGCTAAATGTAAGGGTAAAGAATCGATTGTATATGGTTTAGAAATGAAAGACTTATATTTAAGGTAAGGTATAAGCAAATGTGTTACACTTTCGCATAAAATTAAATGTAATGGATTATATGACTATGATATAAATAAATGACTTTATTGAATATCAAATATGAATTAAATGTAATTTAATGATCCAAATTTGGAGCGTATACGGATGATATCTAAGTCCAGGTTCAGGGGAGTTATAGGTTGATACGCATAATAGATCTGAAACATAATAAAACGTTTAAATTTGATAGAAAGACCTTTCCACATAACAACTCTCATAATTTATACCCCGATGAGAAGAGCTAGAACAATTCGTTTCTACACTCCGATAAGAGGAAACTACTATCTAACCCCTAGTAGTGAGAGATCTATTTAATAGTTTGTACCATATACCTGGTGAGGTGGTACCATCAAATATTTTCCTTGATGGTGTGGGTGGCCTCATTACAAATAAATAGTGTTTGTATAAGATTTTCTTTAAATATTACAAAATTTGTAACATAATGCTTTCAAATAATCGAACATAAAATAGTTGCAAGTAAAGATGCTTGACCCTCTTAATCACATAACTAAAGAGTTGCTCTTAAAAAGATGAGGACATTGTTTTTCAGAACAAAACAATAATATAACTTTCAAAACTTAATCAAACCCTTTCTTTTAATACCAATCCTTACGAATCGTTGTATCAATCACACTTGTTGAAAGATCCCAATCCTTTGAAATTAACACATAAAACAAATCTTTGGGAATCACTTTCTCTTTCCAAATGATTAAAGCCACATGAAAATCCTCTTAAAATTTAATGAACATAAGTGCAAATCTATTGGTTTATTATAAAATATGAAATCTAAACTCCTTTCAACAGAAAACTAATGAAATCAACATAACTGGTTGTAAATCATCCATAGGTGACAATATTTGTCTAAGAACATAAAGAAAACAAGTATAATCCATGTGTTTACTTACAAAACATTATTCTAAACATGCTAAGATCGTATTGTTGGAAATATGTGTCCTGACAAAGCCATTCACATAAAATATAGGTATGATTATTTAATAATAACTATTTATTCTATCATCACATGTATTTGTTTCTTTATATAGGTAATTATTTGATCTCATGGGATAAGATATGTGGTCCTCAGGTAACATAGTAGGATGCCAGACACATTGGAATGTGTGGAGAGATCTGATAATCCAGTTCTTGTATACCTAAAAGTTTACAACTATGGGTGATGCTGAACACATCACTTAAAAGGTTGCTACATGTAGAACTGCAATATGATGGAGTGATGTAATCTAAATCACTACAGTGAGACTCTAAGCTTGCATGTTGGTGTATTATATAAATGCATTAAAGGGATCTATTTTGAACAAACTTGGTAAAATATCACTGTCAAGATAAGTGTTGTTCATATTTACAAACTTGTCCTTAGACCTGAGGGGTTTGTGTTTTTCCAAGTTATTGTATTAGTTATTTTGAGCTACCAACCAATGATGCCTAATTGGAGGCCATATCATGGGTAGTTTGGATAACCTACATAATACTTGAGAGAATGCAAATGCCCAATAAGGAATCCATTGCCCTTAAGTGGGAGAATATTCAGTTTAGAAAATATGCGATTTAATTAGATATAAAAATTTGGCCAGTGGTTTTTGATAAAGTGTTTGTCAAATGTTTTCAAAACTATATTATAATTTATATATTTAATTTTGAAAATGATTTTATTAAATAAATGTTTTTAAATGTCCAATTGATTTATTAAGTTTCTAATGATAATGTTCTAATGACCATAGGGGTTAAACAGTTATTGTTTTATCATCATAAAGGTCATTAAAGAATATTGTGAAGTGGAAGGACATATTTGTGAAATATTTTTAAAGAAGGACCTCATTGTTATTTTCTTATCTTTGGGAGTTTAATTGTAATATATAATAGGAATTATTGCAAATAGTGGGGTACCAGTTTGTAATTAACAAAAGATACAACAACAACAAACAACAACAACAAACAGCCTTAACAAAAGATAGAGTGTCCTTAATGCAGTTTGACTTAATTAAGAATATTGGGCCCCACAGCCTAAGGATAAGAATCCCACACCCCCTAGGGTTATTTTGGTTTCTCAAATATTTTATAAATAGAGGTACCCACATTCAGATACGGTCCTATAACTTTTTTGAAAGTGAGAGAAGCATAGAGAATTTTAGAGCAGGTGTAGATACTTTGGAGACCGGGTCGGATTGGATTCTTATGTCTGGTTAATTGATTGAGGTAATTCTAAACTTCCTTTTGTAATTAGATCTCAAAGATTCATATGGTGATCATGGGAAAACATATTTAGATATGTGATTAATTAATGAATGCTACTAATTTTTATGTTCAAGAACGGTAATCTTCCAACAAATGGTATCAAAGCCTTCCCATATGAATCCAAAAATCTATTTTTTGTTGTTTTTTATTTATAATACTCTTTGAATATTTGATAGAAGTCATTAATAGATGGATCCAAGTTTTGGAGTCTACGAAGTATTGGTGATTTATCAAAAAATTTAAAGAGTGTAAAAGCCTAGACCAGATCTATGTTAAGCTGTATGTGAGTGGTTAAGCTCTGATACCAATTGAAATGACTTTAAAGTAATCTTAGGGGGGGGGGAGTGAATAGGATTTCTCAATTAATTTACCCATTTTTAATTTACCTTGTGGTTTTTATTAATTCATTTTTCAATTTGCTCAAATATGTGAGTGTGTACTTTAATATAACTACTTAAGAATAATATCAAACATATGCTAAGCAAGAGTAATATAGTGCATAAAGATGAATAGACAAGCAATCACACAATCACAACCACAACATAAGATTTATAGTGGTTCGACACTCGGGCCTACATCTACTTTTCTAAAGCTCACTACCAAGCTTAGGTATATTTCATTTAGGTACTATTACAACATAAGTCAATATACAAACCTAACTATTTGCTAAAAAACAAGCTAAACAACAACACTCGGTGTCTCCAGTGAGTGTGTGCTATGTCCAAACAGTCAAGCTTCCGGTGTCTCCAGCAGAAACAAAGTAATAATAATAATGAATATGGATGCAAAGACAAACAAATATTACCAACAATATGGTTAATGTTTCAAGTTTCTCAATAGTGGGGTGCTCTTTGTTGAACTAGTATGCCTCAACTACCCACAAGCTCCAAGTACTTGGCTCTAGTGCTCCATGAGTTCAGCTAAAAGTGATTTTCCTCTTGCAAAAGTGCTCACTACAACCTCTCTTCAATAGTAGTAGTAATGCTTAATAGGAGAGAAAGAATGAGAGAGTAAAGTGTAGAATGCTAACTACTAAAGCTCAATAATCTATAGGCAATGAAGGTTTACACATTGAAAAGAGCTCTCAAAATAGTATGCCTCTTAGCTCTCTCTAAAAATAACTTGGAATGTTGGAGATTACTTACCCTAAAGGAAAAAATTGCCTTTTATAGTAGGGAGGAGCACCCATGGCCTTAGGATAAGCATATCTTATAAAGAGGAGCATTTTGGACCATTGGATATGAAAAACAGAGTTCACATTTCAAAAAAAAATTCTTAAATTTTGTGAAAAAATGTTTTCAAAAAATGCCCTCTAAACCGATTTAGGCTCCAAATCAATTTCGAAATGCCCAATTGATTTTGGATGCCCAACAAACTCTAAATCGATTTGGGGTTTAAAACCGATTTGGGTTGTGAGGAAAATCCCCAAAACTCATATCGAAACTAATTTGGGCCTATCGATTTTGGCCTCGAGAGTTTCTGACTGAGATGAAAATCAACCTCAAAATCGATTACGAGTTTCGCAACTAATTTCGCCAAAATCGATTGCAGATTTCGTAATCGGTTTCAACTGTAAATTTCTACACTTATGTTTTGGGCTCTTATTTGGGGGTTGTCCTTAGGTATCTTGATTTGGCTATTCACAAGGGACCTAAACCATGTCTATGTTCATTTTAAGTCACACAAAATGATATGCATCAAGTGATATATCTTCCATGGTGTGCCACTTTTCTATGTTCGTCCTTGGGTCGTTGGTCTTTCTTGGCTTCATGAGTTGAACTTATGAGATCATAGAGGATACTTACAAAACTCTTAGTACGACCCAAATTCCCATGGGATTGACATACATCAATAATCTTTTCCACCAAACCCTGAAGGGTACACAATCATTCTCTTTCAAAATGTACAAGTCCAAACCATCATTGAACTCAATCACCAAACCCAGCTTTGTTGACATATCTGTTGATCCTCAGCACTAAATGCATCCACAACCATGTCTTCAAAACCAATTCTTACTAAAGGTCTAAGTCTAGATTGGGCACACTTCCATGTTGTTGAACTTTCGGAACCTTAATGGGGTCTAAAACAATATTCTCAATTCCTAATGAAATATAAGTACCACACCCCAACTAAATACTCGAATCTTCATCTTCCACATCATGCTTGCTTGGACACAGTAAGATGAAATCATCAAAATCAACACCTCCGTGTTGTTTTCCATGAGCATAATGCTCACAAAACCTAAACCTCTCACCTTAGAGCAAATCACCCCACTTTCCCAAATCGACCAAACCTCTTATGCACATGTGACCCATCTGCATATGCCACGACTGTGTGTAGAGTATACTGGAGTAAGGTATAGAAGACACAACTACACCTTGGTGTTGACTCACTTCCATAACAATCTGCTACAACTTCCATGTCACAACCTTAGTGGCATAACCTAAGTTCTATCAAAATAATAGCTCCACCCCATTTCTCAATCCATCTCACGTGCAATTTTGAAAGGTACCACTTCCAAATAATTCATGTTCCCTACTTCAAAAAAAAAAAAAACAAAACAAAACAAAAGAAGAAAACAAAAAAGGAAAACAAAAATAAAAAAGAAGGGGGAACATTCATTACCACTACATTACAGTAGCTAGCCTCAATACATTCCTTCATTCATCACCACTCTATTACAATAGCTACACTTAATTCATTCATTGGAATAGCCACCTTTAATTCATTTTTGTACACTCAACTCCTTCATTTCCCCACTTCGTAAAGACTATAAACATTCATTAATGAACTACGATCGACTTGATCCCTACATTGGGGTAAGTAGGCAACCTAACCAAGTTCAGTTCCATTTTTCCAAAGAACATACATGGATAACCAATGCTTACCTTTCAAGCCTTTCAAATTTCTCACATCCACAGACAATCAAGAGACAAATTATATGACATGATGAATAATCAAGTAACCCATTTAAGTGTGCCACTATTTTGAGCCTATTATTCTAATTTATTGATAAACACATCCCAAACCATGTTTCATTCTACAATACAAGACCTCCTATCATCTATGAACAGTTGGGATTAAGCTTGAAAATCATTTTAGGCCTTTTTTTTCCTCCATTCAAACCTACAACCCAAGCCATGTTTTGTCCTAAAAATCAAGTCCTCGATCTACGAGCAATAGGGGCATGATAGTTAGGAACAAAGGTCTAACATCTCAAAAAGCAGCATGACCAATGCAAATAGTCCATACCATTCAAGAACAGGCAAATCTATGGGCCATTATAATAGGGAGCCCTTTGCTTAGCCAATGAGCCTAGAAACCCCACTTTAACATGATACATGACATCATATATGGGAAAAGTACACTAACCTTGACTTCATGAGGTAACAGAGATCTATATTGTGCCTCCTACAATAGCTACCTCCACTAAAGACTAAGCACAACATAAGCATACATCAAAACACTTCAACAGCACGAGACAACCAACATTATCTCTCATGCTTTGGCGGTAATTTACACTTAGGCGAGAAGTCAAAAATAATTTACATTCCCTCATACTTTGGCAGACAAGCAGTGATGATGTAAATCATCTCTCAACTCTCACGCTTCAACAAGTACTCAGAGATAGTATAGGTTGTCTCTCAACAAATCCCATGCTCCAGCAGTGTGGGCATCACGGAAAGATTGGGTGGTCTGTCGGCCCCACTTCAGAGATCGTGTCCGATCAATTTGGGTCAACATCTAGGCTTTGGTTTGGAGTCACCACCAACTCAGGTTTTTTTCAAGCGGGGTTGGACTTATACCTCCTAGAAAAGGAAGATGCAGGCTTTTGGGGCCTAGGGTTTGACTCTCAGATTGGTCTGATTTCTAAGGATCTGGGTAAGCTGTTTGGTTGCAATTGGGGAAGGTGTTAAGACACCCTAATTACCCACTTTTTTAGGGCAGCTCCTCTAACCTAGCAATTTCCAAGTGCTAGTAAGCAAAAGTGAGTAGATAATATTCTTTTGATTTTTATTAGTCTAGACCACCCCTGTGGTGTGATCATTGCAATTGCACTTGAGACATAGTCTCCAACTGCCTACATACCCGATCTTGTATGGTCCAATGTTCTTAGGGTTTTGTCAAGATCAAACTACATGTAGTTTTGGGGTTTTGTTGTGTGTACAATTCTCAATAGTCAAGTTCGTCTGACTGTGAGAGTGATTTAGGGTAGATTTATTTTAGGGAGTTCGTATACTTACAAAGTACTCCTCATTACTGAAATACGTTAGTGAAAGGGGGTCAAGACTATGTTATACCAATGTGAGTGTTTTAGGGATCTAACTGGGCTATGGCCAAGTCCTAGGGTCTTTGGGTCGTGAACCAATACGACATGACCCTAGGGTAAGGTGGGTAAGGTGGAGACTGTAAAAAGTTAGGAAGGTTTAAAAGGCAGTGATTAGGTCTGGTTACGCAACCAGATAGCACTGACGTAGCAACCACGACACTAGTGTTGTCTCCCAGGTAAAACTCAGGTGTTGGACACTTGAATGCTTGATAATGAGCTTAGTCTATAGTTAAAGGTTAGACAAGGGTTCTGGAGGTTGGAACATGAGTTTTTGTGGTTCTGGACATGTGGGGATTCATTCATATTTTTTAATTTATTAGAAAGGGGTAAATTTGGAATTTTTCAGTCAATACACCTGATCTTCATGTGTACGCCTAATCTTTAGGTATGTCTGATCTCTCACAGTAATAAGATTTCTGGTGTACTATTCCATATGGACCCCACTTAGTGGCTTCAATAAAATCAGGGAAGTCTTTTCTTAAGGGTTTTCAAGGTCTGTGGGTCTTTTAATACCATAGGGCATATAAGGACAAAAAGATAGGATTTTTAGGTTAGTATGCCTAATGTCAGGCTATATGCCTGAACTTCCTGTACGCCTAATCTTTCACAGGAGTGAAAGTTCAGGCATACTAACCTAAATGAGTCTCACTCTAATGTCTTAGTAAAATCAAAGGTTTGACATCTTTTCTAGGGGATTTTTGAGGGTGTGTCAACCCTTATGTGTCACTGAACATGTGGGGATATTAGAGTGGGCTATTCAGGTTGGTACGCCTGATCATCAAGTATGTATGAATTTTAACTAGATTAAAATTTAGGCGTATTATGCACAGTCCGCACTCAAATGGGCATATCTCTTTCCACAAAACTCGAAATGGAGCGTGGCTGATCTCTTTAGAAAGCTGAGAAAGAGATATTTCCAACAAGGTATAATGATTCAGGGTAGGGTATGCCTAAAATAGGCTCAATTAAAGATCAGGCATATAGGTTTTTCAGGCATACCAATTCTGGACAGCAGTCCAACAGCCTAAATTTTTGGATTTTTGGGACACTTCCCAAGGTCCAATGGGCCTAAAATTTTGTGGAGAACTAGATTAAGACCTCAAATATGCCTCTAAAAAATTTCATACCCACTGGCTAAGGATAAACCTCTCTTTGAAATTTCCAAAAGGGGTAGTTTTGTGCAGTTTTGCATAGACCTCTATGAAATCTAGGGATTATGGGGCCCATTACAAGAGTTATACACGTGGGATTAAACCCAAATTCGGTGGAGAACAATCATAAGGGGTCATGAAGCGACTGTAAACCTTTGAGAGTAAAACAGTGTGTAGACAGAAAGTTATTTATCAAACAAGATGAATAACTAGAATTAACACAGAGCAGAGACAATAGGATTTTAATTCAACAAAATTTCATATCTCTCAGATATTCTAGTTACAACGCAACCGTCAGAATTGGATTCTGAGCGGGGTAGGTAGGTCAAAACTAGCTCTGAACAACTCTGGGATGACTTATACCTTCACAAGAAGGGGAAAATGGTAAAATTGATTTTTGAGATCTGGATATAAAAGATAGCCTTCGGAGTTTGTGAGACACAGGATTTAACTGTTTGCGAATCTGATACCCGAGTCAAAAGCTATGTCTAAAACCTTGACTTGTCTCAGACCAAGTTTCTTGTGGACTTGAGACAAGTTTTTCTTGGAATCGAAGTGGACACATTAGAGATCATAGTTGTCTAGATAATGAAATTATGATTTCACAAGGCTTGACAGGCAGACAATCTGAATCTTGGTGAATTTCTGAGAAATTCTTGAAGGAAAGTCACTTGACCAAAAAAAACACCCTATACTTGTGAAGAACTGGGCCATCGGGCTATGCTGAGTCTATGGATGGACTTATCTATCAGGGTGCTTATCAAAGATCTCAAAAAATCTAAGAAAATTGGTCTGACCTTGAGGAATTTGGATTCCCAGAGAGTTCTTGGAGGTTCATCGAGTGTTCATGGCTGATAGAAGTGATTTTCTTATAATTTGGGGAAGAATGGGATGATTAGGGGGCATTGGTCCCCTTATGGTTTTTTCTGGGGAGATCTTGGACTTGTTTGCATAAAGCCACTGACTAGCTGAGTTTTTTTATCTATGACGAGCCTTCAAGGATTTACTAAGGATATAATCTTTTAGAGAAATAATGTATTTTGGGGGTATAAGGGTAAAATAGTAATTTATTTAGCCTTTTATGCTTCAATGTGGGAAGGCATATGAAGGCCAAAGAATCCTAGAAAAAATGGGTCCCATAGCCTAGAGTTGAGGTTTTTAGAGGTGTAGGGGTAAAATGGTAATTTTATATCCTTTTAATGCTTTAATGTGAGAAGGTTTATAAAAGTTGGAAAATTCAAGATGGCTTTACTATAGAAGAATTTTGGAGAAAATGGATCCAATAGGGCTCAATTGGGATTTCTGAGGGTGTAAGGGTAAAATGGTAATTTGGCAATCTTTTGATGCTTCAATGTGAGAAGGCTTATGTATGTTAGAAAATTCAAGAGGGCTTTACTATGGGAAGATTTATGAAGGCTAAGGAGTCCTAAAGAAAATAAGTCACATATACTAAATTTGGTTTTTTAGAGGTCTAGGGGTAAAATGGTAATTTACCATCCTTTTGGTGCTTCAATGTGGGAAAGCTTATGAAGGTTGCAAATTCAAAGTAAAATAGAGATGATAGTTTGAAGTTTAGACCCTCGTAGTCCTAAGGTTTTTTTTGGAGAAATTAGGGTTTGTCTGATTGATCCTTGGGTGGAGTTTGGATATTGACATTGCAAATGCGACCAGAGTTTCCTTTGAGAATGCCTAACTATTTGGGGTTCAAGGGAGTCTAGGATCTAACTTTGTATCTTGCTGTAATGAATCTGACTCCATTAATTAGTCAGAGTCAAAATTCAGGTGCTGACAAGCAGATAATCAGAGGTGATAGAAGTTCTCTCACCAAGAACTCACATAAAAAGGATAACAAGTCTTTTCCTACACACCAACACAATCAAGATCAATCAGATCTCAAAATAGGCCACCAAGCCCTCAATGCATTTCACAACTCAATACATTTTAGGCCACCAAACCCTTAATACATTTCAGGCCACTAGACCCTCAACACACTTCAGGCCATTAGGCCCTTAACACACCTCGGGCCACTAGGTCTCAACATATTTCAAGCCACCAAGCCCTCAACATATTAGGATCAGGATGCACAACCAGTGAGACACACCCAGTGCACTTCACTATAGACCATTGGTACTTGTTTATAGGGAAAAACAAGTATCAACCTCTAATCTATAAGTCTATGTATTCACACATAGCATCTGTAGGTCGTCAAATACCATCATGGATTCTGGAGAGAGCTTAATAACATCTCCCATAGCCCAGACATTTCATGTTCTTCCAAGTGCAAGCCATGCCATTTTAGATGTCCCATTTATACACATTGGCATTTGTTTGCTCGAGCGTGAGCAGGTGCCAAACCTCGTACCATAGCCTACATGTCATGAAAAATGTGGTTTCTTGGAGTATCATAGTTGAAACAAAAGTGTGGCAATAATCCTTCAAGATCTCCATGGCTTGTGGAGTAAGCCCAAAAACTTCCTAACAGCCCCTTAAGGTTGCACAACCAGCGAGACACACCTGCTGTACCTCAACTATATGACATTGGTACTTGTTCATGGGCAAGGGAAAGTATCATCTTTGATTCATAAGTCTATGTATTCATGCATAGCATTTGTCATTATACCCCCATGGCTTTTGGAGAGAGCTTTACAACTCTCCTATAGCCCAGACAACTGCACTAGTTCGTTGAGACCTGACTCATTGAAGGCAACCTGTTGGAATTCTATTTACTCGAGCACGAGCGAATGCCGCTTTGATCCATAGTCTATGTATTCATGCATAGCACTAGCCATCAGACCCCATGGCTTCTAGAAAGAGCTTTATAACATCTCCCACAGCCCCAACATTTCATATTGTACAAAATGCAATTCAAGCCATTTTAGATGTCTCATTTGGAAAAACTACATTTGCTTGCTCAGGCGTGAGCAAATGTCAAGCCTCATAAATAGCTTACATGTCATGAAAATTGTGGTTTCTTGGAGTGTCATAGTTGAAACAAATGAGTAACATTGATCCTTCAGGATCTCCATGGCTTGTGGAGTAAGCCTAAAAACCTCCCGACAGTCCCCTAGGGCCAACAAGTTTAGTGAGTCATCATCAAGAAAGAGGCTCATAGAAGGCCATGTGGCATATATTTCTTGGACAAAAAATGCACACCATGCTACGATCCAAAAGTCTATGTATTTATGCATAGAATCAGTCATCAGATCCCCACAGGCTTCTGGAGAGAGCTTTACAAGATCTCCTACAATCCCATAGAGAGAAACCCCTTGCTTATTCATGACATAAGTAAGAAAGATACAATGACTCAAGAGAGAGTTGTTAAATAAATCTCTTGGCTTAAAGAAGGTTGACAATTCATAGTCTCTACGGTCAACCATTGGTCATGAAGCATTAGACTTGGGAGAGGGTCATTAAATAAATCTCTCAATTTAGAGAAGGTCGACATTCCATATTCTCTCGGCTCAACCATGGGTCATGAAGCATTGGACTCAGGAGAGGGTCATTAAATAAATCTCTCGGCTTAAAGAAAGTTGACATACCATATTCTCTTAACTTAAGAGAAGTCATTACATAATCTTCCAAAACAATTCCTAATTCAAGGGATCCTGTTCCCACAACAATGAACATTCAAGGGACTCTTCCCCCTCTTCAATTCCCAAATCAAGAAATCATTTTCCCATAAGCCATCAAAGTCAGAAGGTGAACAACACACTCTCTCAACATAAATATTTTCACATAAAGGCACAATAAAGTACAGGCTCGACAAAAGGGAGGCAAGAAGACATTTAGCCAATGATTAACACAACTGACAAACTCTTGTTTTCATTCCCTTTTTCAGCATACCACCTCATATTGCTTGTATTCGTTACATGCCAATCAAACCCATACATAATCAACCATTGTTGAAGACTAACTGCTTTGACACAATGTGCAACATTTTTAAGAACATTAAAATTTTTTCAAATCTTTTTGCATGTATGGTTTTTTAGGATTTTTCCAAGTTCATGTGCCCATGCCACAGACCTCAATGTCTCCCGGCATAGTGCATGTGCTAAACATCAAATACCCATAGGTCGATAAGGCATTACTCATTCATCGGAACTCATCCCTTTTTCAAAACACGATTACACCAAGTCATTACAAAATTTCAAAATTTCAAAAGTCACAATTCACCCACCAACTATGAATTCCGATGGATGATGAATGTTATCTCACCCAAGTCAAAATTAGGGTACTTCTTCCCTTTGCCACGCATGAGTCAACCCATACGCGCCAAAGGAAGGACATCTATTAGCACCCAAATTTTGACTTGGTAATCTAGGTGAGTCTCACAAGCTTCAGATAGCAACAATAATAGCCCATTTTCAGTGAAACCATACTCCCAAAACCTTAAACCATTCCTTAGAGAAACTCAGACCCTCGAAAGCAAGGTATCCACACCAAAGATCTTTGAGGACCATTTACGAAAGCTATGGTGACCTGCACTCATTGACCAAGGACTGAATAACCAAGCCAACTGAATCAGCATCGTCATAAACCTAGGGGCTTCACTTCTCATGTAGAATCTAGAAGCTAATTCAGCTATCTGCCTCCTTCAACAAGTGATGGCATGTTTCCTAAGAATCCTATGATTGTATAGTGCGGTATCCTAAACACGTCAAAATCTGTTTCTAACTACGGCATTGCATCTAGAATGCATGATAACCCTCAAAACCATTGTAAATCATCACAATCAGACCTCTACAACTCCGGAATTTGGGTTTTGACCGATTCATGATATTTCACATAAGAAGACAAAACAAAAAGTGGTTATGACGCCAATTATGTGCCATGTGCTAAAACAGTTATATTTAATATATGAAATAATGGTTTGGCGACTACACTTAATGCATGAAATGATAGTTTGATAGCACATTAAATGCAATATGAACATTGCTTGAAAATGTGGCAAAAGAGTACATGAAGTGTCGACTTCCAATTGGCATGTCATAGCACTGGGATGTGTGCCAACACATGGCATACTCGGATTAGGCCCATATTTTAAGAGAAAATTATGGTTGTTGGCCTCTCATTGGCCACAATAAATATATCACATCACCTCTTTAAAATCTAACATGTGGTGCCCCTTTTCTAGGAAACCACCCCAAAATCAAGGAAAAGACCAAAATAACCCCCACCACATGTCACACCCAAAATAGCCCCTACCCTCGCCCCTTTGGATCACAACAAGTGTAGTGCATCTACCATGCCAACTCACCTCACCTGTGCACTCTGCCATACACCCTCTCAAGCCTATAAATACAACCCCCCCTTTCCACTTGAAAATGGTCCAAAAAATTAGAGAGAGAAAGGAGGAAATCAGAGAAAGAAGAAAAGAGGAGAGGTAGAGAGAGAGGAGGAAATTAGAGAGAGAGAAAGAAGAAAAGATGAGAGAAAGGGAGTATTCAAGAGAGAGAGAGAGAGAAGGGATTATTCTAGAGAGAGAATGGAGTTTTAGAGAGAAGGTCCCAAAATCTCAAGGGTTCAGTCATCTTCAACCTCTAGTCATCTCTTCCCCAACATCTTCTTTCCCCCTTAGCAACTTCAGTCCAGCCACAACCATCTGATCACCTTCAAGTCAGTACTATCCCACCACCTCTGCCATTCCATCAAGACCTTGTTGTTGCTATTCAAAGCTGCCATTGAACTGTTTGCAAACTAATCCCGTACGGGACATAGCAGAGGTAAGGACCTCTACCCTTTTTTTAAATTCAAACATGGCTTTTTTCCTTAGTTAAGTTCACATAGAAACTCTATTGATGGGCAAAGAAGCCCATGTGTCTTGGGCATTGCACTTATAGAGCCTGAAAATCACTATTTTTGGCTTTATAAGCTTGATGAGACGAGTAATCATTCTCTTCAAAACAATTACTTGTTCAATGAGTAATCCTTCCCTTTAAAACAATTACTCTCCCAATGAGTAATCATTCCCTTTAGAAAAATTACTCTGATGATGAGTAATCTTTTTCAATAGAACAACTACTTGTCCAGCAATTAATCATTCTCTATAGAACAACTACTCATCCACGACGATTGACTACTTAAACATGGTTTGTTGAAAAATGCACCTATAGTGTTGATGGATCTGTTTCTTATTGATTCTTTCATGCATGTGTTTAATTCTTTATTTATTTGGCATAACATTAAATCTTATAAGAGCAGATAGACAAAGCTACACTAAATGAGCATCTTCTCGTCGGACGAACAGATGTATTGCCTTAGACGATTACTCATCTAATGAGCAGATGTCCCCCTCTAGACATCTAATCATCCTATCAACTTTGGGTAGAATACAATTTCCCATCCATACATTTGCTAGTCCAAAATAATTACTCATCCAATCTATTCTCCCATGGGTTAATGCTGACATTATGACCACTTTGTCAGCGTGGATAGGCTGTAACCCCAAATGTTGACATCGTGGTTGCTTCATTGGAGTGGACAGGAAACACAACACAAAGTTTGAAGAAGTAACCATTTCGTTGGCGTAGTTAGGCTATGAAACCAAGTATACTTCCCCTAAGGTATGCCAAAGGCCAAAACCAAACTTACACTCACAAAATCACAATGGTTTAACCCACTCTCAAGCATAAATCCTACTCACACCTAAATCATGAGTACATCAAGGTAGTGCATTGGAAATCAAAATTTTCTAATCAAGTGCTGGTTTTACCTCAATTCCAACTTTGGGTCCCCATGCTCAGTTGGCCTTAGGCATGTCCACTCTAAAGACCATTGTTGGTGTACCATAGTCATGACTCATTCTTGCTAATTTGTTTACATGTTCATGCAATGTGGAGTAGTATGTGAGTATATTAATGAACTAAAATGAACCCAACATGTTCCACTCTCACAGTCAAACATAGTTGACTAAAGAGACTTACACAATTGCACAACCCCCCAAACTATATGCAGCTTGATCCCGATAAAACCATAAGTACCCAAATCACACAAGATTGGGTATGTAGGAAGCTTGAGACTATATCTTAAGTGTAGTTGCAATAATCACACAACACAGGGGGGGCGGAGAATGTAACACCTCGCACATGATTACACACACTTGTAGGATTTAAATGCATATTCAATGACCTGTAAACTTGATCAAATTTAAATACAAATTTGTACAAATCTAGAAAGAATTAATGAGTAAACTATACACCACTAAAAAGATCTAGGAGTTTATTTCACAATGTAAATGGTATGTGAATAGGAGTTTCCTAGAGGAAGTTATGATCATTCTCCCACAAGGTGTCTATAACGATCAAATTTATATACAAATCTTGAATGAATTGCCTAACAAATTATACATCATAGAAATTTCTTGAAGTCTAGCTTTCAACAAAACAAATGATGAGCGAATCTAAGTTTTCTAGGGAAAGTTATGAGTGATTTAGCATGAAGAGGTAAAGCAAAAAAATAAATTTGATTCCGGCTCGAGCCGACCCAGTCCAGATCGAGCCAATACTTAGTGGCTCAAACTAACACCTTTCTATTATATAGAAAAAATATCAGAAACATGCTAGATTGAGCTAGCATCGCTCCAAATTGAGCTGAAAGTGTAAGAAATGAATTTTTGGGTTTAGAAACTTCTATTTTAACTCAGTTAGGGTTTTTACTTTACCTAGGACTCTTATAGGTTCTATGTAATGGATAAAACTCGACCTAATTTAACCTAAAACTCTAATAAGAAAGCAAAGGGTAAGAGGAAGAGATAAAGTTAGGGTTTAGAAGAAAAACTTGGGATTTTAGAAGAGGAAGAGGTTGGAAAACTATAAGCTTTGGAATCCTATTTTCTACAGTAAAAGGCAAATAATCACTATTTTTGTTCTTGTTTAGGAACTTAAAGCTTTGTTTGATAAAACTTGATGTTTTTTAAAAGATCCTTTAAGTTTTAAGCCTTATTTTCTTAGAAAATATCTATAGTTTGGCTACTAAGTTTTGTAGGTTATGAGATTTACAAGTTTTCTTCATTCATGAATATGTTTAATTTAAGATAGGATTACTAATTGTTTAGCATGTTTTGATTATGTTTAGAAGATGAACATTAATATTTTCCTAAAGTTTGTTAAAGGATTATTAGGCATATATGATTTTCTTCAAGCATAATTATTAACTATGAACCATGATTTTTAAAGAAGAAACATCTTTAGTTTATGCTTAAATTAAGTCAAGAAATTCCTTATTTTTTTATGCTTTAACTATGAAGTTATTGTGAAAGATTATAAAAATAAGATTATGAGTTTTGACAAGAAAAAAAAAAGTTTTAAAAAATTAAGTTGATTAAGTTAAGAATCATGTATTAGTACATATAGTGTTGGATTGTGAGTTATACCATGTTTAGTTATGTAAAGTGTTGTTTGAATCTACTACTAGCTTTAATTTTTTAGTTGTGCAACATATTAAGTTTGAATTGTGATTAGGATATGAGATTATTGCTATAAGTAAGATAAGACATGAAATTGTTTTGAATTGAATTGAAAAATTAAGTTGATTAAGTTAAAAATCATGTATTAGTGCATATAGTGTTGGATTGTAAGTTATACCAAGTTTAGTTATGTAAAGTGTTGTTTGAATCTACTACTAGCTTGAATTTTTTAATTGTGCAACATGTTAAGTTTGAATTGTGGTTAGGATATGAGATTATTGTTATAAGTAAGATAAGACATGAAATTGTTTTGAATTGAATGTAAGTCCAATATGAAGAATCATTATGGTTTGTATTTTGAAGGTAAGTATAAAGTTATATGATTCATGTGGTTTAAGAATAACCTAGAGACCTTTATGGTAATGTTTGAGGAATAAGTTAATAATTATGTGATTCGGAGACCAATTGTAATGACTCCAAATTTCATAACCTTATTTAGGCATGAAACCAAGCCACTACTAAACCGGGTCCATAAATCATTCACTATAATTTTTTTCGCATCTTGCATTTTATCTTAACCTGTAGGTTACTTAGAAAACTAACCTTAATCATACCATTTGCAGCGGAATAAGTATGAATCACTACTACTCATAAACATCAACGTGTGGTGAAAATAAACATATATGTGAAAACATTCTAACATCCATAACATTTCCTCCCATCAACAACGTAGGAGGTATAAGCTTCTAACCAACATCTAAAGTATAAGGCTTACAAACTACAAGAATTGAGAATTAAAGTTATTACATTTTAAATAAAAGGTCTAATACAGGGTCTATAAGAGTGCTGAAAAATAAACTAAGAGTGACATCCACACACATGTCTTTCCCGAACCTCAAGGCACTCCAATAGTATACCTACATTAATCCTCACCTGAAAAAAAAATTATACAAACACTTTATAGTAAAATGGCTATAACTTTCTCTGAAAAAACTCAGATTCGATCGTCGTTTGTTGGGTTGGAAAGTAAACCTCAAGATATTTCTAAGTGTATATGGATTGTACTCTAATTCATCCTACATTTTTATTGGTGTATCCCCAAAGTGACCTCAAATTAGTGAGCCTGACAGTACAGACACCTTGTGGGAAAATGGGCTTAACTTTCTATACGAAACACCTATACACACATGGTTTATTTTGTTGGATATTAGACTCCTAGATATTTCCAATAAGGTATGGCACAACCTCCAATTCTCTCAGGATTTGTGTCAATGGGCCCACCAAAGTACCTTAATTATGAAATTAGGATAACTTTTAACCTTGATAGGTTCAAGGCCTAACTTGGGTCTTACACGTCTGACTTGGTCCAATGGGTTCCTAAACCATTCT
Organism: Platanus orientalis; assembly: GCA_025762735.1. Taxonomy (NCBI): domain Eukaryota; kingdom Viridiplantae; phylum Streptophyta; class Magnoliopsida; order Proteales; family Platanaceae; genus Platanus; species Platanus orientalis. The sequence goes on along the minus strand of JAOXJP010231687.1, from coordinate 3,808 downwards.
ATAGTCTGTCTAATACATGTGAATGACAATTTTACCATTATGATGGTAAAATTATAATTTTACCCTTTAAGTGCAAGACGGGGTGTATGATTAGAGATCCCTTATGGATTATATGATTAGAGATTCATTATGAATTATATGTTTTAGAGACCTTAGTGGTTAGAAGATGGACAACCACAGTGGTTATATCAAGAGACTCCCTAAGAGGTTTTGTATCTAGGACAAATTATCAAAAGACCCCTTGAAAGGTTTTGTATCTAGGACAGATTATCAAGATACCTCCTTTGAGGTTTTGTATCTAGGATAGATCATTAAAAGAACCCCTTAAAGGTTTTGTATCTGAGACAGATTATTAAGAGACCCCAAAAAGGTTTTATATCTGAGAAAGACTATTTAGAGACACACCCATAGGTTTTGTATTTGATAACTTTTCAGAGACCTACTCATAGGATTTGTATGTGAGATAACCACTATGTGTTGAAAGTCTTTTATCCGAAAGAGTGTATGTTTTAAGAAGTACACTAGAAATAGTTGGATTAAGAGACCATTAAATGGTTATGATTAAGTAAGTATTAGTGTTTTGAAAATCTTAGGAGGATTACATGTGAAAGAAGTGTTAGGACTTTAGGAGTTCAGAAGTAAAGTTTTGTACAAATAAGATAAACCTTTCTATGATTAGTATAAGTATAAATTCTGGTTGTAAAAGTAAAAGCATAAGATATAAAGACAAGTAAGATAAGTTTTGGTTATTAAAGTCTTTGTATTAAAATTGCATAAAAGAGTTTTCAGCACATTGTAGAAATCTCAGTGCAGTAACATTTTAGTAAAGTTTTTGAAAATATTCCTAATGGGTCTTAACTCATTAAATGTTTTAGCCTTTATGTTATTATCTGTGAACTATGGACTCACCCATCCATATATATATATATATATATATATATTGAAGCCATAGAGCGCTATGAGGCATGACATATTGTAAAGAGAAGATGGATTAGAAGATTTACTTTCTGTTATTTATTTCATTTTATGTTTATGGACCCATGTTAAGGATTGTTATGTTTATGAGGCTATGGGAGATTTGATGCAGAGGTAATGAGAAGTTTATTTAAAAAGAAAAGGTTTATGAAAATGATATGGATGTTTTAATTTCCTTCCACTGTATGTTAATGATTTAGAAGTTTAATTCCATTGTACATAGTGATGGTTTTAAGGTAGAAGTTCATATTCAATTACATAAAATTTAAGGACCCTTTTATATTATTCCACTGTGAAAGGGTATTGAGTAAGAGGAAGAAGAATAAGAGTGTTAAGAAATTAATACCTCGGAGTCTCATCTAGGGATGGGATTTCGGGGTGTTACAGCCCACATAAGCAAAGGCACACATCATAAGGATAGGTATTAGCATATATTTATGAGCAAAGCTACCCTAAAAAGGTAGGTGTGTTGGAGTGCTTAATACCTTCCCCAACCACAATAAAGCAGCTTACCCTTTTAATACCCTACACATATTAGCACATATTTTGTACACATGTCGCACATGTGTCACACATATATGTTACAGGTGTTTTGTACACACTTGGAAAGATGTAAACACATATGTAATGACCTATAAACATGTGCAACTTTAGAGACAAATCTGTACAAAGTAAGAATTTGTGAGCACACTTTACTTCATTGGAAAGGTCTTGAAGTTTAGTTTCCAACGAAGCAAATGACAAGCGAATCCAATGTTAAACAAAAAAGTTATGAACGATTTCATACAAGATGCGCAAAGCACAAATATATATATAATTCTTTAGGCTGACCTGATCGATCGCTCCCGATCGGCCCGCAGTTTATTTTTAGAAAGTCGCTATTTTGCGACTTCTCAATTTTGGGAGTTTCCAATTTTTGTTGGGACTCTATTAGGGCCTATATAAGCTTAATATTTTGACCTAATTTGACACAAAAATACAATGAGAAAATGGGAGAAGAAAACTCAAAGAGAAAGCTAGGGCTTAAAGGAAGTTTTAGGGATTTTGAAGAAAGGACTTAAAGCTTTGGTTTATAATTCGTTTTCATATCAAAATTAAATAAACTTGAATACTTAGAATCATTTTTAATGTGCTTAGGATCTTGGATTTATTTGGTTATAGTTTTGCAAAGAATCATGATGGTTTTGCTTTATTTAAGTTCTTAAAACCATGTTTTTGAAATGAGAAAATTTTGTTTTGAAAGTCAACTTATGTTTTATCTTTATTTATGATCCGACTAGGTTCTTATATGGTTTTGATTCTTGTTTTGCAAAAGTATAGAGATGTTCTACTTAGTTTTGATCTATTTATATTTTCAAAATGATTGTTTTGAAAGATTAATATGCTTCTTAATGGGTTTTGAAAAGGATCCTTGGAAACTATATTTTTAAAGATTGTTTTAAGAAGTTTCATGTGAAAATCAGTAGAACTATGTACATAGGTGGATCAATCCTCTTGATTTATGTTTTGTTTCAAAAAATATGCATGATCAGAGATATTATAAACTATTTTAAGATTTGATATGTTCTATTTTGATTACTATTAGTTTTTATAAAGCATACGTATGTAATTTGAAATAAATATATGTTCAATATCAATTATATCATTAGACCCCTTTTCCATTAAAGAGGCATATTTGATGGGACCCTTTCATCACGTTTAAATAGATGCGATCAAGTACCCTCTTCATCGGGTCATATAATTGACAAATCAGTTTTAGTTTAATCCTTGCCACTAGGAGAGAGATAGTGGTATCCCCTCACCAAGATCATAATAGGTGCGATCAAGTACCTTCTCATCGGGTCACATTAATAGTTGAAACCATTATTTGTTATCTGCTTTAGTTATCTACTCAGTAAGTCTCAAATATATGTCAGCTATATGTTTCAATTATCTATTCAATTTTAGTTCAGTATTTCACATTTCTCTTTAGTTTTGTATGTGGATTCCAATTCTCTTTTACTATCAACTATGTTTTAAATTAAAAATGCATTATTTTCTGCATGTCATATTAGAAAGCTATTAGTTTTAAAAAGCATGTTTTATCTATTTTGTTTAAACTATTCGTTCTTACTGACCCAAATAATTTTTTATGGTTTAAGTATTCTTGTTTATTTGTAAAGTCAGTCATGCTTACAGAGTTGACACTGTTGTTTTCAGATGATGAGGATGACATGGTAGACTAGTACCATGGATTAGTAGAGCGAGAAGATGGAGATTTAGTTATGTTATTTGTTACTTATGAGACCTAAGACTTTATTACTTTGATTCAATTATTTGATTCGATATTTTTTTTAAAGATAGATTTTACTTAGTTTCAGCTCTGTTATTTCAGTTTAATGGATGGGATGTAATAGGTCAGCTTGGTTTCTAATTCTATGAAGATAGAGTACTATTAGTTAAATTATGTTAGACTATGGTTTTCAAGTTTATAGATGATGGATTTTATATGAATGGAATGGAATGTTTATAATTTATTTGTACAATTTTGTTACATATGTATAAAAATATTAGAGCAAAAAATTTATAAGCAATTTAAATGGTATTAGTTTGAATGGATTAATGTCTCGTACCAAAATTTGTAATCTTACAGGTATGGGTTTTGGGGCGTGACAACCATAGTCTCTAGTAAACCAGATTAGTACAAAAGTCTGACAAACAAGACCCTTGAGTCTAAACTTTCTTTCTCCAAGAAAGGAGACTAGTGTCCAACTCCATCAATAAAATCTAAGTTGGTGGTGACTCCCAAGAACCTTAGAAATATGTCAATATGAAGACCCTTAGAGGCCCAGGC
>JAOXJP010231686.1:0-10591 GCA_025762735.1 Platanus orientalis | reverse complement strand
TTGCTCTTGTGGTGTGATTGCTTTCTACTTTATTTTCTCTCTTCTTGTTTGTTGCATATGATCATAGATCTAGGTTTTCCCATAACAATTACATATATCATTCGGCAGTTTTAACAACCATAGTGACATTTTGGAATTTAACCCGTGCAGCTTCACCTTCCTAGCTGACCAAAACTGGTTCGATTTCTCAAAGATTGATCTCTCGTATTATCCTGAGAATAAAATGAGAATCTCAAGTAGTGTTTGATTGGTTCGTAAAGAACGAGACGTGCGAATCAGCCCAGAGAAGTGGAGACCCAACCAGATATGCGTGTGGCCTCAACAATAATTGCCTTACTACGACAAAGGATACCATTGTGAATGCAAGGAAGGGTACAAAGGGAACCCCTATCTACTTGAAGGATGCCAAGGTAATTAAATACAATTTGTTTAATATAGTTTTAATATTTATTAAGCATAGTGAGATCCTTATTTACTCTTCCTTTCATTTGTTATTCTATCGATGGTGACAATTGGGATAACTTGAAAACAGATATTGACAAGTGTTCGGAACCAACCACATATCCTTGCAAAGGGACTTTGCAAGAATACGGTTGGGAATTACACTTGCCGTTGCCCAGTAGGGATGTGAGGTGATGGCAAGCAGGGTTGTAGGGGGCTTCGCTTGACTGTCCTTGCTACAAGTAATATCCCCTAACTCCTTATAAAATCTTTGTTTTCTAAGTTAATACACTTACAGTCTACTAAATTGAGGATCAACTGAATGTTTTTAGTACAGCCCATTTATTTTTTATTCAATGGCCTATGACTCCTAAAAAGGACTTTCGGTTATTAATTTTGCTTCAATTTTTTTATCGTAATTTCATTTTCTATTATATATAGTTTTTTTCTTTTAATTTTCAACATCAGAGTTTCATAAAAAATAAAAGAAAAGTATACTTGTGTTAAATTATATATAAGTCGTCACCATGGTGTTTTATTTCATTATATTTTGAGTACTTACATATGAACCAAGATGCACTTGTAATAAGAGTTGAGTTACTAAATGTAATAAAGGGCAGTTTGGTCCAGTTGTAACAACAACTTAGTGGTCCCCTCACATTCCAACTAGGGGCAATAAAAATGTTGTTTAAATTTTAAAGGGAGCATTTCAACTTTGGAATTAAATTTTGAATTTCTTCGGTAAGATGTAGATATATAGAAAAACTAAATAGGAGAAATTGTAACTACGGGTATGATTGAAGTATTCGTAAAATAAGAAAATATAATGAATGTAACTTTCATCTCACTCGTTCTCTTCTTAAAGTCTGTGTGGTTATTCTCTTAATATCTAGTCTAAGTGAGTCTGACTTAGATCTAAGAAATTTTCAAAAAGTATATGATTTTAAAATGTATAAAATTTATGAAATGACTATATGGAACCATTTATTTTTTCCAATTTAAGAAAACAAAAGTTTGTTGTTGAATGTAAAAAAGTTTTAAAGGGTAAGCAAGAGAACAAAGAAAATTAAATCCCTTAGAAAGATTTTTTTGCTCTTATAGGAGTATATAATATGAGATAAAGACATAAAAATGCAGATGTCACACGTGATGATACTAATAATAATATATACCCTTGTCATAAAACTGCATGAACTTATTTACAGATATGGTTGTAATTACAACCTCTATTGGCACCTCATACCATAATTGTGCATTGTTGCATACCAACCTTAGAACTCTTCGCCAACCACCTAACTCCTTAGTAGTGTACTTTTCCATTCTTGATTGGAGCTCTCATGCTACTTATTGTAATCTTTATCATCTCCAATGACTTATGTGCCACATTTCAAATGGAGATGATATAAGTCACGATTGAGAAGGATAGAACTTCAATCAAATCAGCTAGTTTATGCACCTACTTTGTTTTACTAAACCTTAAATTTGGTATACCTTTTTATACTTGTTTTGAATGACAATAGGACAATTAAACTTTCATGATTCTACAGGTATCAGCTTAGGCGTGGGACTATTATTTCTACCCCTTGCTAGAATGTGGTTATATCAGGTAATAAAGAAAAGAAGGAATAGAAAAATCAAGGAGAAAATGTTCAAATTAAATGGTGGTCTCTTATTGGAACAAAAAATCTCTTCAATGGGAGATAGAGTTGAGAAAACAAAAATCTTCAATGCAGAAGAATTGGAAAAGGCAACTGACCATTATAATGAGAATCAAATTCTTGGTCAGGGAGGAGAAGGTACTGTGTACAAAGGTATGTTAACACACTACAAGAAATATGACTTTTTGAGTCAACTAAGGTTGATGCAAAAAATAAAATGTTGACGCCAAAAACACTTTTCTAGTCAACTTTTTAGTTGACGTAGCCTGATGCGGTAAGTCGTGACACTAAAAGTCTCAGCGTCAATTAATCAGGTTGTTGAAAAAGGTAACACTTTTAATGTCAACTAATGAATTTTTCGTGTCAACTTTTCATTGATGTAAAAAAAAATTTATTCCATCATCTCTACACTGCTTGACGGAAAAGAAAAACCTTTTCTGTCACCTTCTTAGCCCCTGACGGAAAAAATGACTTTCTCATCAAATTTTATAACACTTATGACAATTTTTAGTTGACATGGAAGAGTTTCACTAATATGTTTAGCGTCAACTTTTTGGTTGCCACAAAAAACAACATTTAAATAAATATAATATTAATTCCTACAACACTCTTAATGTAGAGGATTTTGGAGTGCTCATGCTTTCTTAGGTACCCATTTAAGGTAGCATATATAAAATACCCAAATGGGAAGCATGCTTGGAATTATATGAATTCATAAAAATGAAAAATCAATCACTCCAAAAAATTAAAGAAATAAAACTTTGATTTCTATTAATAAAAAATCAGTTGCCTCATCAATGTTCAACAATCATCAGTGTGTTGCGATTCCTTTTGTGGATCAACATTATTTACATTGGAGTCTATGGATCTAAAGAAGGATCTAGGTAAATCAATTCATTTCTACTTTCACTAGCATCAAATTCCTCCTCCCCTAAATCATCAGTTCGAGAGCCACCATCATCCTTTTCTACAACAAAATCTTCATCCTGCAATAAAAAAAATGTAAGGAATATTAATAGTGAATTAAGAACCTAGAGAGGGATTAAGTTCAGTAAAAACAAAAAATAAAAAATGAGATCTTAGGATATTAGGTGCATCCTAGAAACACAGGTGCACTCTCACCCACTAATATAACACAAGTGCACTCTCACCCACTAATAAAGATTTTTTCTCAACTACAAAACATGCTCACAAGGTAGAAACATGGTTATTGTTATATTACTTGTAGACCTCTATTGGTAAGCACCAATCCAACAACCTTCACAGTCTTGGGATTTTCTCTATAGGGAAACATTTTACAATTAGGTAAATTGAAAGATGGCAAAATAGAAGATTAGGTGAAACACAATGAAAACTCTAGTGACATCAAACCAATAAACAGTTGTTGGAATATGTGACACCAAACCAATAAATAGTTGGGTAAATTGAAAGAAAGCAAAACAGAGTTTTTTTTTTTTAAGAAGCCAGATAAGTTGAGTGAGTAGGGTCCCTAGGGTATTTAGGGTTGCATTATCTCTCTCCCACCTACACTTCCCTTATCCTATTTTTAGTTTGATTCTTGAAATTTACCACCAAGCAATATGTGACCTGCGTAATAAGCGCTCCCCATTGATGAAATAGAGCCAGATAAGTTAAGTGAGTTTGGTTCCTATGGTATTTAGGGTTGCATTAGCTCTATCTAACCTATAATTCCCTTATCCTATTTTCAGTTTGATTCTTGGAATTTACCACCGAGCAATATGTGACCCATGTAATAAGAGCTCCCCATCGATGAATTAGAGCAAGGTCCATAGCAGGAATTGAAACCATGTTTCATCAAATAGTATGTAGATATTTTGTTATTATTTTCTTCTTTTTACTGATTTTTCTTTTTCATACTAACACACAAAAATACATGATTTTAATTGGCATGAGTGTATTTTGTTTCTCATTATGCAAAACCATGAAGTTTTGATTGTTCGACTGCCGATTTTCAATGCATATTAGTGTTTGAGTTTATTGACCAAAAAATATTAATTAAAAAATCTAACAAAGGTTTTCATAAAAATTGTTTTAACCTCGTTCTTATTTTAACTTTTCACCTACCTAGTTCACTGAGAAATCACCTAGGCAACTAGCAAGGCCCATCGTCTCACTTAGGCATTTTGACAACACTAATTATGGATAAACAAAATAATATTATAATTTGAAGAAGTTCAAAAAAAAATTGGAAGAAAGTGGTTCAAGACAATATCTATGAGAACAAGTTTATCAACCAATTTCAATTAACAGAATGCATGTATTACATTAAACGCTACCAACAAAATAAAAATACCTGGAATCTGGTGATTTAAGAGACTGAGAAAGTGTGTACATAAGTTGGGTCCAACATTCTTCAACATCCATTCAATTACTTCAAAAGGAGACTAAATCAAGATTTTGAACTGATTGAACTACCATGACAAGGTGACACTCATGAAATAAAAGAACCTGTTGCATTAAGGCACCATTATGCAGCTGGTCAAACTGAGGATGCTTTCTACGTAACACCTGTAGAAATGAATCAAGAAAATCATTATGCATCTAGATTTTCTTTTTGCCCCTTCTTAATCAGTAGTTGAAGTGCAACTTGCCACTATGATCAATAAACTCACTTTCAACAAAGTGTCAATGTAATCCTCCTCAGAATGTAGTTAAGATGTGACGATTCTGAGGAAAAGAAGAATAACTATAACAGTTCAAGGAAATAATAAATACACACCAAAGCCAAAGGTTCCTAGTGGAAGCAAAACCATGGCAAGTGCTGAGGAGGAAAGAACAGTAACACTCAATGTTTCCAAACGTTGGATCAACCATTCATTTGCTGCAAAATTGTGGAAAAATGGACTAGCATTTGTGTCGATAAGGTTCAGATTCTTGATTGAAGCACTAAAAAGAGCTGTTAGAAGTTTAGAATTAGCTGGGACCCTCTTTTTGTAAAGTCCCTACTCTTAGATTTCTTGTTATGGGTTAATTCCAGGTCACGTAGGTTAGTGTGTTCATACCTTATTATATTTCCTTTTATAGTGGCAAGGCCACTTTCATCACCACTTTAATAAGTGCTCTGCTCAACCACTCAAACCTGCATCCTTATCACTTCAGCCACTTTGTATCTATTTGCACCCATAGATTAAATAAACAAAAAGTGAATAAGATAAAAAAAAAAAATAGAGGAATGATTGGGAGAGCATACCCTTACTACTACCACTAGTGCTTAGTTAACAACTCCTAGCCCATCCATGTTTATAATTTGTTTAAAAAGAAAAGACATTGCACTCGGGTAAAGATTTGTTGTGGTGAAGTAGCGTACTGCATGAACAAAAAAGATGAGTTTTTCCCCCTTTTTGTGGGTCTTTTGTTGTTTTCATGTTCATACAGTATGCTATTTTAGTAAAGCAGATCTTGGACCCCTTTACCCTACTATTCAAAATCGAAACATGCAGCAATTAACATGGTTAGAAACTAGTTAATAAAGCTTTAATCTCTGGCTCATACATTCAAGAAAATAAAATAAAAAACTCATGACAATATGCTAGTGATCATTAGTGCGAAAATAGGGGAAAATGCTACAAGACCAGTAAAAGTTGTAAAAAGTCATTTCTACTTTTTTAGAACACTATACTAGAAAGCAACGTGCTTCACCTTTAATTTTTTTTGGCTTTTGGTTGTGCTAAAACATTGACAGTCACATCTAATTATTAGTTTCCACTTTATGAGAAACGATAAGGTCTTTCGTTGTTTCCTCTTGATTTACTTTTGATACTAAAATTAAGTATCAAAAGTAACTAAACAAAATCCAACCTCATCAAACTTTTGGAACACTAGTCTAACATGGATTGATTCACATCTATCTTAGCAAAAGATTCACAAAATTTCTAAAAGAATATCCCAAAAAAAAGAAGACATGATATGGCAGCAAGGAGAACAATATAGTTCTTTTGGAATTATCGAATGAAAACATAAAGACCATGAATAGCCATACACAAGATTGTCTTGATATCAAAGAAACATGCAAATGTAAAAAAAAAATTCATGTTGTTAGGGCAAGATTTTCCTGTGTATTGATCTACTTAAAAAGACCCCCAAGGCATACTGGTGCCAAGCTCATCACTTTATGATTTGCCATCTTGGACAAAGGTCCTAGAGGTTTTCCTCATCTCCCTGCCCTATAAAGAATGCCTTACCAAAACTATGGACCAACTCTCACTGCAACTAGAGTGGATTGCTTGCTCCATCATTTGAAGACCCACTAGCATGCCAAAACTCATCAATCCTTTACTTCCAAACAGAAATACAACACTTCAATCATACATTAACCGGATACCTATTACTACCATTGCTCTTAGTTCTAATTCCACACCATAAGGCAGCAAAAGGAATCCATGACCTAACACTCTCTAGAAATCCTTGGGTGAACTCCTGACCTAGGGACACACTGAAATCATCAATTTCCCATTCATTTTCAGCTGAATTTAGTACTGAACATTGAATTTGATGAAGATCTACCAAGAGTTAAGACTCCTGTAAACTTCATTAAAAGAATAAATTATCTCTATTAATGCTCAAAAAGGAGAAAATCTATGAATAAACATACATTTGCTCAGACTGAACAACTTATAAATATAAAACAAGTCAACATAAACAGTCTTCCTGATGTTTTACCCAATTGAAGAATATTTAAAACTTGATTTTCTAAACTCTCATTCCATCTATCTTGAGGAGGAAAATAAAAAGAAAAAAACTTCAGTAAGAGAAAGTATTACATCTTCAAAAGTATTATTTTCTTGAGATGAATCTATAGAATTAAATATGAAAAATTTTCTCACCAATATAATCTTTTCATATAATCCATAGTGGGTAAAGATGGCTTTTAAATTAAAAAAGGGAAGAAGACCAAATTACCTCAGAAATATTGTCATCAACACTGGCATCAGAATACAAAGGTGATGAATGGGAGCATTCCATCCCCTTCAAGAACATTTTCTCTCTCTCTTTGTTTGCCTCCATTAGGGCCGCACATGCTGTGTGCTTGAGCTTTAGAGCAACCATGAAAGCCATTCTCCTACATATACCTCACCAATGAATACAGGTTCAGTTGCTGCAGATTTTACAAACTAGAACTTATTAGTTGGGTCATAAAAAAAAGCAGAGGTCTCAACTCGCAACAATATAAAAAATGATAAAAAACACAAATGTGAGAATCAAGATAAGGGGGACAAAAAGGATTCAGGTGGGGGAATTATAGTGCTTTTTCTGTCTAATTCCATTCTAAATCAAATCTCAAGTGCTTTTGAAGTATTTCTTCAGCTAAAAAAATCTAGTTATAGATTGCATTAAAGGGATAAAAAATTCAAAAAATCATTTCACCAAATTTGAGCTAGAATTAATCTCTTTAGCTAATTTTAGCACTAAGTAGAAATCAGACTAATCTTTCAAATCATAAGGAGGCTTACCCAGATGAATCTCTTTGATGCCGATCCACTCCCCGTGCAAATGATTCTTATATGCAGTCCAAAGAACCTCCTCGAGCCACCAAATGAAGTGGAGTGCTCCCTGGGAAGCTACAAATAGGATTATATCAGTCTAACTAGCTATTACTAAAACTATGACAAAGATGGAGCTTTATATGGTAATTTTCCTCATATCCTACTGTTGAGGCATAGACAAGAGCCCCACTGTCTAATAGAATATGAACACAATCCGGTCGTCTTTGCTGGGCTGCCAAGTGCAATGGGGTTGCCCCTCTACCATCTCTAACATTCACAAAGAGTGCAAATCCCCTGCCATTCAATCCCAAATACAAGATAATCTAAATGAATGAGATCCAAGTTGGAATCTTGACCTCTAAGCCTTAGAAACAAATTAGTATAACAAATATACTACAATTGAAAGCATTAATTTCTTCAGAACGCTGAAATTAAGCATACACTAAGCTCTTAAATTTTAAAAGTAAAGGAATAAAACTACAACAAAACAAAACATGCTAGTCTCCCCAAGCATTTCCACTGATCTCTAAAGACTACTAACTTCAACTTCATTCGATCCAGGTTCATTCCAAGCATATGCAAGTACAAAAAAGAAAATTGAATCAAGAAGAAAATCAATCAATCAAGACCATTATAGAAGTAGAGGATCACTAGAAACCATAACAAATCATCCAAGGTAATAGAGAAACCCTAACCTGAAAAGGAGTACTCAAATTTCCAGCTTTGGGCTCCACCATAGCTGAGATTTGAGAGCTTGGAACGCTCCGATCTTCCAAAACCAGAGATTTGTTGTCTTCTTTTTTTGATAAGGAGATATGTTGTATTTGAAAAGAGATTATCTTCGAATACGGCCTTAAACTCCTAATCTCACGAAAATGTACCTCCAGTACTGAAAATTAAACAAAAATGCTATATTCAGAGCATTGAACAAAAAATTGAAGTCTCTAATTCATTACAAACCTCTAAACTCATAACTTTCTCCACTCCTCAAAGAAATCTAAGAAAAATGAAAAAAATCTCAAGAATTAAAGGATAGGGTTTCAAAACAAAAAAATTAAAGTCTCTTATACCACCCAAGGAATCGGAGGGAGAGGCCACTGCTCCGTGTGACTCGAAAAAATTTCATAGGATTTCAGAGATGTTTAGGGTTTTCGGAGGAGGAAAATGAGCTTCGTTTAGGGTTTCTATTTCAAGTGAAGAGGGGCGAGTGAATAGGCGGGCAGTTTTCGAATATAGACGAAATGAAAAAAGTAATTAATAATTAGTTTTTAAAATTATTAAATTTTGCCTTACATTGTAGCGTCAACTTCAGTTAAGTGGATGGAAATTTTGTTGTTTAGCATCACTTTTTTAGGTTGCTGCGAAAAGGTTGACACTAAAGACACATTTTCTTGTAGTGTTATATGACAAGATTAAGTGATGAAAATTTTAAATGATCATACATAAATTTAAATTATATTGGACATTATTTTAAATTCCATATCAGCTTTTTATACTCTCTCTCTCCCTACCACTAGCTGCATCATTACAAAAAGGTAATGCTAGAAATGACTTGCTCTTGCTTTTTTTATGTATGGACTTACAGGCCTTGACTCATTAAGCTATTTTCATAACCCCCAATTTGATATTGAAAACAACTTAAGTAAGATCATTTTGGTCTTTTCATTACAAAAATTAAGGAGGCTGCTGCAAAACATTTCCCAACTTTGAGGCAGCATAAAGTCAATAGCTCCATAACAAGTGGTAACTGAACCTAAATTTTGAGTAAGGGAATAGCGAATGGCTTACCTACAGATTCAGATTATGTTTCTTCCTATGCAGTTCCAATGAAAGGTTCTTTGATGAACTCAAAAACCTTTTGGTTGTTGTCACTTCACTTCTAGGTGTTTTTTGGTGGTGAGATATGAGTAAAAGAAATTCCTGGGTCTTATATTCTTGTAAAATTTGGGGTTTCCTTTTCTTATCATTTAAGAGAAGTGGTGATAGAGGTTAATATCAACTAAGAAAATTGCATTTTCATGCATAGGAATTAGGAAATGAAACTATAGAGCACCTCTTTTTCATTTCTTTCCATTGTTTATGATCCTCTTTACCTACTCGTTCAAAATTTCAAATGTGTTCCTTTTGTTTTCATACCTTGGGTCTGGTAGATTGTTGTCAAATGTGTTCTTGGGTGTTGAACATGGATAGTAATCTAACCTTGTAAAGGCAAAAAACTTTCTACACCAAGGTAGTTGATTTATCAACATTTTGAGTTGTTCCAGGCTCTCCATTTCTCAAGAAAATATTTAACAATTGATAAAGAGAGCTCCAAAATGCAAGGCGGGTTTTGAACCCAGGTCTGAGGTATGACATCCACAGACTTTACCAACTTAGAAATTTATTAGAAAAAAAAATACAATAGAAAATTTGGGAATTTATTTTCCCACACATAGAGACTTTACCAACTTTCCCATACTAAAATGAACTTATTCTGAAAATGTTTTCTCAGAATAAGGGTGCGGTAAACCTGCAGTTTAGGGGTTCAATATAGGTTTGAAATAGGTTATCAGATCACAGTTACCACTCAGATATGACAGTTTGAAAATCTCTAGAACTCAGGACAACAAGCAATATGTGTAAGAAAACTAGAGTTAGGACTATGTAAACTGTGGAACTTGATAATAAATTTTTTTAAAAAATATTGCTAGATAACTCATTAATTGTAAATTTTGGCTAGATGGTTTATCTTTTGAGCTTTTCTTGAATGGATATAAGGTTGTCTCACTTCAATTTTTTATATTAGTCTTGAGCACTTTGTTTTGATTTTGGGGATCTATAGAGAGCAAAACACATTCATAATGTCATTCTCAGAGTCATATTCACGGTTCAAGTCTGATTTTATGATCTATAAAAAGAAACTGCATCTTAGGGTAATTGGTAAAAGGTTTCAATATATGCAATTAATCTTTGATGTTTTGCTAATCCCAAACTAATGAAGCCTCTTGT
>JAOXJP010231685.1:0-10591 GCA_025762735.1 Platanus orientalis | reverse complement strand
TAAAACAAGTTTAATTGCTATAATTCTATCACCTATTCTCTTAACATCTACAACTTCCTCCTTTAGATCTTTATCTATTATTATTCCTACCCCATTTTTGTTATTAAACTATTATTTACCAAAAATATTTTAAGTAGAGATGTTACTTTTCGTCTAGAATCAACTAAAAAAAAGACTAGGAAAAACAAGAATTTCAGGCAGGTTTTGCCGGGTAAAATAATTCCCATCGAAAATATCATTATCAGCATAATTTTTCCGATAATTCACTATTATCAATAAATTTCAATTAAACTAAAGAAATTTCACAGAAATTTGAAAAAAAAAAAGGATAAAATGTATTCTGCTGGTATTTCATTTCGTCACCCCTAAAACCATTGAAATTCCACAGAAATTGTGAATCATGATGCTACTAACTCCCATCCTGCAAATAACATGGCCAAAATGTAACTGGAAATCAAGAAGTGATCCTACTACTCTTCCATAAACTGCCAATCTGCTTTACAAAGATGAAAACTTAAGCAAAGAATACTACAATAAGATTCTAAGCAATCATTTTCAAGAACAAGAAGTAAAATATTGGATTATTTGTACAAGCTTACCTCAACTCGTCCAAGTAAAACAATAACCTTGTCAGATAAGTTATTTGCTTTCACAACTTCATTTGCCTGGTTAAACATTTCAACAGAATGATTTGTCAATGCAATGATAGGTCTTACACACACACACACAAGTAAGAAAGTACCTGAATTGCAATCTCACTAGCATCCACTGCATAAACCTGGCAGCACAATAATGTGTTTTCAAAAAAGATAAAATGTTATTAATCCAATATATATATATATATATATATATATATATATATATAAGCATACCAAAAATGGTCGAGATTGAAACCAAATTCAATCGATGTACCAGTAACAATGAATAAACATACATATATTCCAGAATGATAAACCGAAAAAATGCTAAATCAGGATAGGAGTTGGTCATCCTCCCTACTTATACGGAATGCATGGCACACATGTAGAGGGGGTCAACATCACTGCAGTGAGTACCTCGGGATCTTTTGGGCCAAAATTATCCCATTGATTGAACCTAAGCATCCAATCCAAAATGTCAAAGGTGCTCCAAAACTTTCTTTGTACAGCTTAAGGTTAGAATCATCTGATGAAGATGGTTTTTCCTAGGAGATCCCTGAAGAAATGGTTGGCCCCAAACATGCTGAATGTGTGAATCTTCCATGTCTATGGTAAAACCAAGACATATCATCTAACCCTCATTCTCTGACTTATGTGTCATTCCATACACAGTCATCTTATAGAATGGACCCAAACATTAACAAAGTCCTATGTGACCTAGCCAAAAATATATATAAAAATCCTACCATCAAGGAGACTTTGTCACATATTGCAAAATATGTCACAAGTAAAGAAAAAGAACTAAATCATGTAGTTTTATCAAGAAAACCTAATGAAAGTAATCTTAAAAGTGTGTGGACCTAAACGGGAATAGAATCTAGAACCATAATTGTACTCAATGCTAATTTTCATAACAACCATCTAACGAAGAGAAGATGGGAATCTAAATTGTGGTTCTTGCATATAAGAAGCAACTAAGCCAAGTCACATACGTTGAACGTTGGGAAAACTGCATCATCAAGACAGTAAGAACTTCTGGTGTAAAATAGGATAATCTGAGAGAAAATATCGTTTAATGACAAACAAGACACTTATTTTATATAATCTACTTATACGTGAGGAGATGATGCAATTGATGAAGCATCTGAAGCAAATGAGTTGACTGAATCCAAATCCTTTGATTTGGAAGAGATCCGAATCTAAATCTGTTTCCCTAAGCTAACATAATGGGGAGAATATTTTCGAGTTTTATTAAAATTGATCACAGCTGCATCTCTTGGTTAGTGAAAACTTTGATGGAGACGTGAGTTGGAGACCAGAAAAGCTCTATTCAAAAGTTACTACAGGGTAGAGCCAGATCCTTGCTGGCTGAAAAGGAGTAATGAGAGGAAAAGGTTCTTAAGTGAAAGAAAGAATAGGTCTACCAAGAGGGAGGAACAGTTTTGGGTGGAGCAACTTAAAGGTCAATAGCAAAGAATGGTTAAAGGTTGAAATGGCACGATCCAAGCGAAAATTTTCTGTAGCTGGTTCTAGTAATCAGAGAATCGTAGGGTTAAGATTAAGGGAGATGTCGTTTCAGTGGGGGTGCGCAGATGGTTAAGACATGTCACAAGTCAGAGAGTGAAAAAGAGTAGTCATTTGTGATCATTGTGGACAAGGCACTATCATGGGACCAGGAAAGCATAGCCAATGAAGTGTTTTTCTAAAAAGAAAATAGTCGTTACCCAGTGCCAGTCCCAAAATTATGGGGTGCTGGGACGGGTGGATGGGAAACAGACCTAACCACGGGCTCTCTTTTTTCACAAAGAGGCTGCTCACCAGGCTCGAACCCGCATTTTCAAACTGACAGCCTAAGCCGCTACCACTGCACCAAAGCAATGACAAAACATTTAATAGTTATTTTCCCATTTTGCAAAGATAGATTTGTGGCTTTTATGAGATATGATGATAAATTGTTGGATTTGTGAAGCAAGGACTGTCTTCAAGTTGCTCCAAATAAGCTATGCTTCAATAGATGGTGCCAACCATCAACTCTCCCACAACAGAATCGCTGACACGTAGCAGGTGGATTGCTCTAAAGGGTACCATATCATTTTTCGACCCACGTCTTTAAAGATTGTTGGATATCTGCTGTGGCTTGAAAGAGATCAATTGCGAAACCATCTTGATGTCAAACCTTCAGATGGACAAGATCACTACAAAGAAGCAGTCTCACTCACATTTACCAGATCATCATGGTCTTAGGTGAGGGTTGGTTTTCAAGCTAGTGGTAGTTATTGATTCCATTAAAAGGCTGGAGGTCCCTGCAGTAGGTTCACTGTTCTCTTGAGTCAAGAGGTAAGGGATGATAGCATGTAAACAGGCTGTCCTTGCCTGTCAAATAGTAGTGCACTGATTAGGGTGAGGCCCAGCTCAGGAGGCAAGAGTATTGCAAACGTGGCGGGTGTCCAACCTCATACAGCTAACCAAGGTTGGGGCCTCTCTCACCCAACATTCTGAGTTAAGGATAAAAATTGAAAATAACATATGAAAGGGTAATTTTCTTTGGTTGTTTATATGTATCATGTTTGTCTCTGTATTTATTAAGTCTTACACCCAATATAATATCCTACAAGGAAATTAATAAAACTTCTAAAGGTATTCTATAATTTCAAAAACTATAATGAGAAATTAACTAAAAAATTTACAATTATTTTTTTATCATTAAAGATAAAATTGTATTAAAAGAAGAGCAAGCACAAGTGGTACAAACTCCTCCTGGGAGCTATCTGAATACTATAGTTTCCCAATCAAAAGCCCAAGAGGAAAAATTGCAGCTAAAGAACTCTGGGAAGTGGGTTGTCCATCAGAAAAGTAGGTAAAGAGCTCTCTCCTTCAACAACTTGATCAGGACTTCCTTTCCTTCCTTTCCTTCGAAGATCCAGGCATTCCTTTCAGCCCATAAATTCCAGCAAATGATGCGGAGGATACATTTCCACAAAATTGTTCCCTAAGGAGACATGTAGCTGACCTGGCTACCATACCAGCCAGAGCAGGGACTGGACAGATTACATCATTGTCCAACATTGTTTGAATCTCCTTAAGAAATCACCCAACTCCGTGGCAATAGGGCAGTGAAGAAACAAATGGGAGACAGATTCCATGTACCTTTTACACATGGAACATTGGCTCACCAAATGAAAGCCTCTTTCGTGAGATTGTATTGGGTCAGTACTTTATCTGCCGCCACCAGCCATAAGTGAAAACAAGCTTTTGATGGCATGGGTACTTTCCAAATGAACGAGGCAGAACTGTCCAGCATGCCAAGGGTCCGGAGTGAGTTGTACATGGGGCTGACCGAAAATAGGGAGTTGGGACTGAGTGTCCATAACAGGTTATCGGGTTCGGTACAAGTACAACTTCCCTTGAGGCTCTATCTAATCTTACCATGAGACATGAAATGGCTAGCATCTCCCAATCGTTTACACCCCGGCGCAAATGAAGATCCCAAGCATGTGAGGCAAGGTCCCTGTTTATGTGTTCTTCCACAGAGCCATCCTTAAGAAGCGCAAATTCATATATTTCTGGAAAAGCTTGGCTTAGAGGAGTGGCCCCACACCAAGAATCGTGCCAAAACAGCACCCATTCCCCCAGCCCACTCAGAATCCCTCTCCATTTTTAAATGACTCCATCTCCCTAAAGATTATAGTATATGAGAAAATTAAAAGGTGTATGCAAAGGATTAGAAATTCATATATCTATTTGAGATTTTTAAAATTATATATATAGTTTTAAATATCAGGGTTATCAACTTCGTATCCCCACATTGATTATTATACAAATTGTAGTGCTTAACATATTTAACTAAACTAGTTGTATTTGCAATTATTATCCCTTAATTGCAATCATTTAAGCATTAGAAATGGTATTTTTTTATATACCTGTACGATTTAGATGTGTTACCTAAAAGTTTCTAGCGTATTTTATTTTTTCTACTGTTTCCATGTGCATCCACTATGTCTTCTAGAACTGACTAAAGAAAGAAAAATCTAATATTTATACTCCCACCAAACCAATTCTTTGAACATTGATATTTCTTAAACTCCAATGACTAACAAACTCCCATTTAACCTTTTTTTATGAGAAAAAATAATTCATTAAACTCCCATTTATCCTTAAAGTCAGCAAACCAAATATCCTTGAAATCCTTAATGGCTGATTGCCGCAAAAACAACAAGCTGGAAACCTTTCACACCACTTTGCTCCATCAACAAGTACTCATCCTTGAAAATATTTATTCCTAGCCTTGGCAAATAGTGAAAGCAGCATCCTCGAAAGAACAAAGCCTCTCATTTCTAAAGCAAGACACCTCCACCCCAAAATGAGGTCGAAAAGATAAAGTGGAAACACCCAGGATAGCACAAACCACTTAGAATCTCCAATCATATATCACTTGAGAAAGGTCACCAGATAAGGAGGTGATCAACGGACTCTGGATGACGATTTGGGATGATCTAATTTTGAAGAAAAAAGTAATTGGTAGAGTCCACTTATGTTTGTTAAAACCTAAATTTTGTAGTCATTACTTTCTTCTGTTTCCAGAATTTGCTAGGATTAGTTCAGTAAACTCCTTAGTTATTTTCTTGGAGAAAGTAAAGTTTTTACAAGTTTGGAAATTTATTTAGATCTTATTAAGTTTTTTTTTGTTTTTTTTTTGGTAGAATTAGATCTCACCAGAATTAAGATTAGGAAACTTGTTTTTTTAAGGCACTTCCAAATTTTAAAGGTCTACTTCAGAGAATTTAAAGACAATTGGACTATCGTTTTGAGAATATTGGATTAGTTGAGCATAAATTATTTGTACTGTTTGGGTTTCCCTTTGGTGCCCTTACAGAGCTGGCTTAGAGTTTTATTGAGTTCAATTTTCTCACTCGTTGAAGGACAGCTGTCTATCAAACCCAGCAGCTGAATACCTCCTTTCCAGAAGAGTTTTTGTGTTTCTTTCGCGAACAAGTTGCTATTCAGGAAAGCCTAACTACTTGTTTGACGTTTTTCAGCCTATCCTATATCAGGTAGGCCCAAATATGGCCTTCATTATGTACTGAAAATGAAACAGCTTCATTCAAAACTAGCCCAAGGCTGAGCATTCAAAACAGGTCATCAATTTGTGGTCCGGCTTGAGCTTGTTATTAGTTCAAAGTTAGGCCCTGGCCAACCAATTCTGGTTAGTGAAGCCTGGTGTAGGCCAAGCTTGGCTGCCATCAGGGGGACCCACTCATTTGCATCATAAATGTGTGCATATATGCATGCTTATATGCATATGTGTGTTTCTATAACTCAAGCAATCTAGAAATGGAGAAACAATTGAAGGACAAACATATAAAAGGAAATTGAGAGAGCTTTTGGCATAAGGTTGTGGTTTCTCATTTTGGGTTGGTCTCAGAGTGGGAGAGCGAGGGGATCAGGTAGGGGTGGAGCCAAGTTGAGCTGAGCTTTGCCCAGTATAGCTCGGGCTTGTCATATGAAGGCAAAGCTCAGGCTCGTCACGAGCTTGAGTTGCTGAGCTCAGGCTTTTCTAGAAGTTTATTCGCTTAAAAGTTGGGTCCAGTAGAATGATTAGGTTTTGGGAGGATAGATGGGTTGGGGAGCATCCGCTTAAGGAGTCTTTTAGGATCCTATATTCTATTGCTCCTAATCCCTTAGATATGGTGGTGGATTCCTTTGATGCTGTGGAGAATATTTGGATTCCTAAATTTCGTAAAAATTTAAATAATTGGGATGTTGGTTTGCTTAGGGTATTGGAAGGTAGGAAGCTGGATCCGGATCTTCAAGATGGTTGGGAGTGGATCATTTCCTCCAAAGGTAGGTTTACCTCTAAGTCTCTCTATATGGAGTTGGATATTGATAGATCTTTTATCCCATAAAGGCATTTGGATCCGGGGTATCCCCTCAAAAGTATGGTTCTTTCTTTGGTTGGCATACTTGAATAAAATTTTCACCCTGGACCATTTACAAAGTAAAGGTTTGAATTTGGAAAATAGATGTCTTGTGTTTGAAGGAGTCGGTGGACCATTTGCTACTGCATTGCGATATGGCAGCTATGGTTTGAGGTTTTTTCCCTCGCATTAAGATCTCTTGGTCTTTCCTAACCATTTTTATGAGTTGATTTCAGAATGGTGGATCCAAGACTGGGAGGCTTTGCCTACTATCATTTGGGTGGCGCTTCTAGGGCCACTTGTTAGGGGCTTTGGAAGGAAAGGAACGCGATAATTTTTTAAGATAGGATGAAGAGTAAGGAGGAGATTATCCTTTCCATTTATCATGGTCTGTTTGATTAGTGTTCAATTAGGGAGGAGTTTATTGAAGGGGAGTGGTATTCTATATGGTGTGAGGAGTTGTAAGATTTTCTTTTGGGTTTTGGGTGGTGTGGTTTGGTTCTTCTTTTTGTGGTTTTGTTACCTTTGTTGCTTGTTTTTCTTTTGTTGTTTTTGCTTGCTCGCATTCACCTTCTAGGCAATGCTTCTTGTTTCTTGTTTTGTTTCTGGTTTCAATAAATTTCTCATTATTATTCAAAAAAAAAAAAAAAGATTCTCAAATACCAGATGAAGACCAAATTATGATGTACTGACTTTGATTAGTACCAACCAACCTACGGTGACCAAAAGTAGAATAAGCAGTGTGGTAGAGAAAAACAAGTTGGAAAACCAATAGATAGGTGAAATCAATGGTTAGGGAGCATCCTCAAGTTTAATTTTAGAAGTAGATTTTTTGAAGCCTTGGAGCTTTTTCAAAATGATGATGCCATTAGGGTTGAGGAAATTATGGTCCCTCCATCTAGCATCATTGATTCAAACGAACAAAAAAATTAGAACTCTAGTAATAGAATATTCAAACTATGGAAGACAACTGTCAACACACAAATTTTGACTCGGAGTTTCAAACAAATCTTGTATGCTCTTCAAAGCAATGTTTAGAATTAGACCACAACCCCGGTTTAGAAGGATGGGACTGATCCATATACAACACGAACCCCAAGGCTTAGATAAAATGCATCATAAACAATTTGGACATAATCAAAACCCTAAAATGCAACCAACAAACCCTAAAAACCAAAGGCTGAACCAGGACTATGGAGGTTAGGCACATACCCTAAGGTTTCCCATGGACAAATTGGTCTTAATGGTATTACACATGTTAAACTATATGCAAAACCCCATCTGGATTGTACTACCCAGTTGTCAGAACCGTGTTCACCCTGATGCGGGAGCATATAGCTTGAAGAAGAAGTTAAGAGGACCATGGATAAACCTCTACATTGTGTCCAATAGATAGGCTTTTAATTTTTTATTTTGTTATGATGTATCTAGAATTTTCGGTTATTATTTTTGGGTTTATTTTATTTTTGGGTTGTTTCGAGAAACTTTAGGGTTTGTTTCTCAATTTATTTTGAAGTTTTCTTCAACTTTCTTAATTTATTTCTTCAGCTTAATTTGTAATCCAAGCCCTAAAGGCCTTGGAAAGGGTAATTAGGAGTTATTAATAAGAGTTTTTGTAATAAGATTTAAGTTTAGAGTCTTAGGTGCAATATTAAAAGTAGGAGTCCTAGTTGGTTTAGGAGTCTAATGGTCCAAGTCTATATCAAGAATGGTTATTACGCTGAAATTAGTTTTTGAAGAATGATGAACTGAAATTTGGTTTTAGAGCTCACGATAAAGCTATGGTATCTTCCCCAACCCTTCATGCGTGGTGAGTTCCTTCCCTATTTTTTCTCTCCTCTCTTCTCCTCCTACGATCTTCTTTTATCCTCTCCCTCTCTTCTTGCTGTTTTCTTATTTTTTTTGATTCTTTCTTTTTCTTTCTCTCTTTCTTACATCTTGTTCTTGATTCTTGCATCTATCTTGTTGATTCTTTAAATTTTCAGTACTTTTTGATTTCTTGGATTAAAAACTCATCAAAAATCTTTCTTTCTTGATTTTCTAAAATCCTCCATTAAAGAATCTTTACAAATATAAAATTTAAAAATTTTATATACCTAGAGACCTCGGAATTCGATGAACTTTTGTATGTGAATCCCTCTAAGGGTCATCTAACTCCCTGTAAATTTTCATAAAATTCTAATGCATTAGTAGGGGTATTTTGGTAATTTCGAGATTATGTTCCAAAATTACATAATTACCCTTCTAGGTCTTTTTTTCTTTCTCCCTTCTTGATTTATTTCATATTCCTTATTTTTTTCATTCCAAGAGATCAAGTCTTGAATTCTTTAATTGGTTCAATTAGATCTTCCTTTCTTTATTTCAAGATTCTAATTCTTGGTTCTTTTTAGCTTAATTCTTGAATTCGCATCACCTTCTTAACCTTGTAGCACCAATCTAATTGATATCCCACATCAGATTTGGTATCAGAGCATCCAGTTTTACAGCTAATTCTATCTAGTTGTGATCCATGGCACATATTTACCTCCAATGGGAGTCAAGTGAAGACTATCTGATGAGCTTTGATGGTTATCAAGGGTTGTTACAAACTTATGATGAGGAGGAAGTGAAATTGGAGTTTGATCATGTGGTGGGAGTGATATCAAATTTTGAGTGGAAAGATGAGCAAGAACCTAGTGTTGAAAAGAGGATGTGGCTCATCTTTGACACTAAGTTCGAGCTTTTTATTCATAAGATGTATGAATTTGAAATGCAAAAGCCAAATCAGCAATATTGTAAAATTTTCTGATTACTTTCATGGAGAGATATTTGGCTGGACAGAAGGGCACACACATCTTACCAAACCCACTAAAGTTTATCATATGCCACATGAAGTCGATGTAGACAAAGTGGAAGACAAGATTCAGCTTGAAGTAGAAAATGCTCCAGCAAGTGACAATCTGCTTTATAGTTTATTCATCCAATGAGTATCCACCCTTGCTGCGCCTACACATTGAAGACCATCAAGATGAAGTGTTTATCATCTTATTTGAGGCAAGTTCGTGGTCAAACTTCTTCAAACCCAGGGACTATGATGCGAGAGCATATAGCATGAAGAAGAAGAATTTAGAGGGCCATGGATAGTCATCTACGTTGTGTCCAATAGTAAGGTTGTGTCCAACAGTAAGGCTTTTAATTTTCTTTTTTTTCTTTTTTTGGATGTTTCTAGAAATTTTAGGGTAATTATTTTTGGGTCTATTTTATTTAGGGTTGTTTCCAAAAACTTTAGGGTTTGTTATTGGGTTTAATTTAAAGTTTTCTTCAACTTTCTTAATTTATTGCTTCAATATAATTTGTAATGCAGGGCCTTGGAAAGGGTAATTAGAAGTTCTTAATAAGAGTTTTTGTTATAAGATTTAAGTTTAGGGTCTTAGGTGCAATATTAAAAGTAGGAGTCTTAGTTGGGTTAGGATTCCAGTGGTCCAAGTCTATATAAAGAATGGTTATTAGGTTCCACTTAGTTTTTGAAAAATGATGAATTGAAATTTGGTTTTAAAGCTATAGTATCTTGCCCAACCCCTCACGTGAGATGAGTTTCTTCCCTATTTCCTCTCTTATTTTCTCTCCTCTCTTCTCTTCCTATGATCTTCTCTTCTCCCTCTCTTCTTGCTACTTGCTTCTTTCTTGAGTATTTCATTTTCTCTCTCTTTTTTGCATCTTGTTCTTGATTCTTGCATCCATCTTACTAATTCTTTAAATTTTCTGCACTATTTGATTTCTTAAATTAAAGATTCATCAAGAATCTCTCTTTCTTGAATTTCTTGAATCCTTTGTTAAAAAATCTCTGCAAAATGTCATCTTAACTCCCTGTAAATGTTCATAAAATTCTGACGTGTCAGTAGGGGTATTTTGGTAATTTCAGGATTTCGTCCAAAACTTACAAAATTACCCTTCTTGATATTTTTTTCCTATTTTCTTCCACCTTGATTTATTTCATATTCCTTATTTTCTCATTCCAAGAAATCAAGTCTTGAATTCTTTAATTGGTTCAATTAGATC
>JAOXJP010231684.1:0-10592 GCA_025762735.1 Platanus orientalis | reverse complement strand
GTCTATCCTATGGCCGAAGGTGCATAATAGCTAGGCCATGGTTCCTCCCTTAAAAAAAAAGGCTTCAAATTCCTTCAAGATCTTTTGGTAGATAGATATGATATGTTGTCTTGTCCCTTCCTCCATAATAAATATGGGCCTCTTTGGTATATTGGCAATATCTTTGATTTTTCTTCTTCAATTGATCAAAAAAATTCAATGAAGTCTGGTGTTCCTATCTTACTCTCTGTGACTTGCATCACAGAGGAATTTATGACCAATTGAACCAAAAGCATGGGTTTGAATTTTATGCACCCAACCAAATTGCTTGACAGTTTGGTAATATCAATTGGTCCCAATTCTTCCATTCTTCTTAACCAAGAATACTCCCCCTCATCTCAAAATAGTTGTTGTCCTTTTTGATGTTTTCACTATGTTAAGTGACTTCAATAAAGGTCAGGATTCTTTCATAATGACTAATGTTCTCCAAAATCCTTCATTTACAGTAAGTCAGTATAAAGAGTGGTGGAAGAAATATTTTTGTGGTCACCTTCTTCCTTTATGTTTTGAACAAAATATTTGGAGTCTTAATTGCGTGCCAATTTCTCTTGATAGTGAATATGTTCCCATGAATCCCGAACCATCCACTTCCTCCATGAATCCTCCCATGCTTAGTTCCAAACCTCTCCCTCCAGTTCCTATTTCTCAGCTTCCTCCGACGGTATCTTCTAAAACCACAAAAAGGAAAAGTTCCAAGAAAGAAAAGGTTGAAGAAACAAAGGCTAAAGAGATTGTCACAAAATCCTCTAAGAGCAAAGGTAAAACCCTTTCTGTTAATGCTCATTATTCAACCATTAAGAAAAATGAAAGATTTTGTAAAATAAAATGTAATGCTTTTGACATTGAGGAGGAAGCTAAAAACAAAAAGAGGTCTGTGTTATTTGCTTGTTTTATTGTTTTATGGTTTGAGTAGTTTTTTAAGGCCGGCTCTCAACCTGATGCCACCCTCCTTTTTCCGGGCTTAGGACCGACAATGTCTGAAGATACAAACATTAGCGGAGTTTATTTGCTATGAAGGCAAAATTTGAGGATGAGTGTATGAAAAGAATTTTGAAGGCGAGAGCTCCAAGAAAGGAAAAAGATGCATATTTACTACCTTTCCAACCAATTCTTCCAGAGATCCCCACAACTCCTTTTGGTGTAGTAGACCTAATAATTCTTCCTCATAAATTGGCAGGAGTGGAATTTGAAGGTCAATATTTTTCTTATTCTCATATGGCCTTAGAGGCTAGAATAGTGTTTATACGGGATGATACCCATGTCTTCCATGGTGAAAGAAGTAAGTCATTATTTTTTTTGTCTGAAACTTTTGCATTTCTTCTTTATTAATTCTTGTTATTTCATTTTTTCTTAGTAGGTAAGGTTCAACCTTTGGTTGGTACCCATTTTTTAGAATTGTTAGCCAAAGACCCATTCCTTTTGATGAGAAATCAAATCTATAAGACTTCAAACCTTTGAGTAAAAGGAGACGATGATTAGTGAAGAAAAAATATTTTCCTTCATCAACTTTAATTCCTTTGTCAATCTCACACAGGACCAAACAAACTTCATTTCAAACCAAAGGTTTTAAGGAATTACTAGATTTGACAAAAGAAGAAGAAGAAGAAGAAGAAGAATGTTCATCTGGTCATCCGAAGGAAGTGCCAATGGTAGTTCCACCAATTGTGTCTTTTGAGTCATACCCTTCAAGTTCTCTAAAAGAAGTTCTTCCATCAGGGTCTGTTAGCCCCATTTCTCAAGGACATAGTGTTTCTAACCAAGATCTGAGTGTACCCAATCTTCTAGTGGAAGAAGTTTCTTAACTCATTGGTCCAATATCTAAGATGGATAAAGCTCCTCATTCTCCCGATGATGATCTAAAATCTATTCTAAAGAATTTAATGGAAGATTCTTTTGAACAATGTGCAGAGCAGGACTTGGTTATTTCTTCTTCTTTGGAAAGTTTGCCCTCTAGTCGTGATATTCAACTTTGTTAGATCAATGAACACATTTACCTCTTTATTAACCTCAGTTATTTCAAAAATTTCCTTCTTAGGAATCATAAATCTGTGGAAGAAGTGATTTAGAGGTTGTTCAATATTTCTTATGATCCTGAAGATCCGATTCACAAATTGGCTATTCAACTTTCCTCCATATTATTTACCTTTGAAGATTATGAAAGAATGACTTTTAGTTTGCATCAAATTGAGAATCTTTTAGTAGAAGAATCTCAAATTACTACCTGTATTCTTGAATTTCAATAGGCAATCAATTCTCTTAATACTAAACATAAATCAATTTCTCTCAAAATTACCAAGGGGGAGGAAGAGATTCGATCTATTGAAGTTGAAATTTAGAAATTAGAAGCCAAGAGACAATCAAATAGGAGGAAATCGATGTTGGTAGGACTAGACTAAAGGAATTTGAGGGAAAGAAGAAGATTTTAAAGGGTGAAATGACTGATACTCTTCTAAATAAAAATAAAGTGGCAAAAGATCTTAAGGAAATCAAGGGCAAGAAGTAAGAATTTTTTGACCACCTGATCCATATTCTAGGATCGTGGTATGTTACTCAAAAGTTCTTTAAGGAGAATTTCAAATTTCAATGGTGATGGGCCATTTAAACAATCTTTTCATGTTTTTTTTGTTTGTCAACATGTGGCCATTATACTCTTTACTATTACTATATACATCGAAGCACTTTTCGATGTTTAATCTTTTGTTGCTTTTGGGCCAAATATTTCACATTTTGTGATAATTTAATCCTTTCTTCTTGAAAATATTTCGAATATTTTCTCATATTTTTTTCATGTAGAATTAGTTTGGCAATATCATGCCATACTCAACTTATGATGGATTCTCGATTCTCCCAGTTAATGGAAAAATATTTCTTTAGATATTGTCCATTAAATTGTTTTTTTTTTTTTTCATTATTAGTCCATCTATCTCTTGAAGAACATAAGCTTCTCCCGTAAGTACTTGAAATATTTTGTATGATCCTTCCTAATTAGGAAACCATTTCCCAAAAGAATGATCATTCGTGCCTAATGGAAGAGTCATCTTCCATACTAATTTTCCTTCTTCAAAGGATTTTCTCTTAACCTTTTTATTGTAAGCCTTAGCAACTCTTTGTTTATTTGCTTTCATAATATCTAAAGCTCTCAACCTTGCTCCATCTACATTTTCTAACTCCAATATCATGGCTCCATTAAAATATTACAGACTTAGATTTTCTTGAAATGTTGTTCTCAATGAAGGAACTACAATTTCCATTGGTAGTATAGCATCATGTCTATATGTTAAAGTATATGGATTGGTGCCAGCACTTGTTCTTTTTGATGTATTATAAGCCCAAAGAATTTGATGCCATGATCTAGGTTTTTCTTTAATGGTCCTTAAAAGATCTTTGAGTATTTTGTTGGAAGATTCGGCTTGGCCATTAGCTTGGACATAATAAGGTGTTGAAAATAACATTTGTATACCAAAATCCTCCATAAATTGTTTTACATCTTGGCCTGTGGATATTATTCTCATGTTTGCCGTGATAAATTATGGAAGGTCATAACGATTAACAATATTTTCTTTTATAAATTAAATAATGTGGCTTTGATTTACTTCCTTCATTGGTTTAGCCTTAGCCCATTTAGTAAAGTAATTTATTTTCACAATAACATAGCCATGCATTTGAGAAGATATGGGATTTATCTTACCTATTAAATCCATCGTCCATCCCATAAAAGGCCATGGTTTTATAATAAGATGTAATTTTGTCACAGGAACTCGCTGTATAGGTCCATGTTTTTAGCATGGTTGGCAAGATTTTGTATGTTTTATGCAATCAGCCATAATAGTCGATCAATAATAACCATACCTTCTTAATAGCCATCTCACATTTATTTCTGCTTGATGAGCCCCACAAATTCCTTCATGTACTTGGGCTACAACTACCATTGTCTCTTCCTTCCCAAGGCATTTGAGAAGTTGCTTATTGAATCCCTTTTTGTATAATTGATCCTTAAGTAGCGTATAATTAATTGCTAAAATTTTTGTTCTTTTTTCAACCTCTTGGTTTGAATTCTTTAGATACTGAACAAATGGATTTCTCCAATCATTTTATCCCATTTCTAAAGAACAAAGATCCACACTTCTTTCTCTTTCTTTTTCTGAAGGTAGAGATCTTCTAATAAGTTGTATTATCCTTTGCCTCTCATCAAAAGCTATCATTATTCCTAATGCTATTTGTGTCTTTCCATTTTCCATTTTACTCTTATCTCGTGGTAAGAATTTAATGTCACATCATCAAATCCTTTTAGCAATTGAATGGCTCCTATATAATATGATGTTAAAGTCCAACTATTGCACCTATATCGTCTAGTTAATTGTTTTATAACTAATTAGGAATCCCTCATAACTTCTAATACTCTAACTACTAATTGTGAAAGAATTTCAAGGCCTACAATTAAAGCTCACACTCAACCTGATTATTGATACAATCAAAATCAATTAAAAGGCATATTCTATCTACTTTTCATGTGGAGGAATTATGATAATTCCTGCTCCGGAAGAATTTTCAGTATTTGAACTATCAAATTGCAACTACCATGGAATATGGCTAATGGTTGGAATTTCAAAATGTTCTTTCACATCCATTTCATTTATCTTTTAGGGATGATCGGCTAAAATATCTGTTAAGACTTTACCTTTGACTACTTTTTGAGGAACATATTGATTGTAATATTTAGACAATGCTAAGATCCATTTTCCAATTCTTTCACGAAGAATTGTCTTGGACAACATGTTTTTAACCACATTAGTCCTATCTATTAGATAAACAGTATTTGACAGTAAATAATGCATTAACTTTATTACAACAAAGTACAAAGTCAAACATAACTTTTCAATAGACATTTAACACCTTTTAGCATCATATAACGTCTTACTTAAATAGTGCACAGCCTATTCCTTGCTTTCATCATTGTCTTGTGCCAAAAAGGTTCCAATAGAATCTTCAACAACTGATATGTACAACTTAAGTGGTCGTCCCTTTTGTGGAGGAGTTAATACTAGCGGCATTGATAAATATTCCTTAATTCCTTCGAATTCCTGCTGATGTTCTTCCTTCCATATAAATTCTTCCTCCTATTTTAGTTTGATTAATGGAGAAAACACTTAGTCTTACCAACATAATTCAAGATAAACCTCTAAAGGAAGTTAATCTGGCCCAAGAAATGTTGCATTTCCTTCTTGTTTCTCGGTGGTTTCACAGCCTTAATTGCTTTAAATTTGTTATTGTCTACTTTAATTCCTCTCTGATGCATGAGGAATCCCAAAAAATTTCCTATAGACACACCAAAGGCACTTTTAAGAGGGTTCATCTTCAATTTATATTTCATCATTCTTTCAAAGGCTAATCTTAATTCCTTCGTATGTTTGCCTTTGTATTTTGATTTTACCACAATATCATCAATATAAACTTTCATAAGTGGCTAATCATGTCATGAAATATAACATTCAAAGCCCTTTGATAGGTAGCACCAACATTTTCCAATCCAAATGGCATGACTTTCTAGGCATATTTGCCTAAAGAGCCATGACATCTAAATGTAGTTTTATTCATATCTTCTTTAGCCACATAAATTAGATTATAGGCAGAGTGGCCATTCATGAAATAAAGTATTCAATGTCGTGCTGCACCATTTATTAACAAATCTTCCGCAGGCATGGGATACTCATTTTCAGAGTGGCTAAGTTAATGTTCCTAAAATCAATGCATACTTGTATTTTTTCATTCTTTTTAATTACTAGAACTATATTGGATAACCATTCAACATACCTAATCGACTAAATGAATCCAACCTTCAACAATCTTTTAACTTCTTCCTTGACTTTTAGAACCACTTTAGGAGTCATTCTTCTTAGAGGTTGTTTAAATGTCCTGAACCCTTCTTTCACAAGTAATCGGTGTTCTACCATCTCTTTATCCAATCCTGACATTTCGTGATAATCCTAGGCAAAGCAATCAACAAATTCCTTCAAAAATTCTATTATTTCAACTTTCAAACCATCTTCTAACAGATTACTCACAAATGTAGGTTGATGTTGTTCTATTATTTCCAAATTGACTTCCTTTAAAAGGTCTTGCACTTCGGCTCTTATATCATCAATCTTAGTCAGTGCGGCCTCCAAATCTTCCATCCTCAATAAACTATTATTAAAACCTATTCCTTCATCGTCCATCATGAATTCAACTATTTCTACTAATTCTTCTTGGTCTTTTCTTGTTGCTAGTTCGGCCATGTAAGCCATAACTTTTCTAACGGCCTACCTGATGGTCGCTTCTTTCTTTTCTTTCACTATTTCATTCATATAGGTTCTCCTATATACACCGATACCAAAGGCAGTCAATCTTACTTTGGCTTTTTTTTTATTTATTTCTTTCGGTTGTTCAACTGTTAATTTATAAGGAAATCCTTTCACAAAGTGATTAACAAGGCTTGTTGGTGACATGTTACTGTTGTAGTAAAATAACTATCTTTGTTACATTTAATTCAATCAACATCCATTTATCAGCCTGTACTGTTTCTACATCATCACCATTCCAAAATAATAGTGACCGATGAAGTGAAATGACGACGGGACACACAAATTTAAGTGTATCCAATCTCTCTCCAATAAAGCATTGAAGTGAGATTGAGAATCCACCATAAAGAATACTAATGTGTTTTTTCTAGTTCCCACTATTAATTCTATTTGCAAAACTCCCTTTATCAATGTAACAGTTCCTACAAAACTGTTGTCCACAATTCTGATAGGAACTAAATTATCTTCTTTCTTTTCAAGTACCTTTAGCATTCTAGGTGGTAAAATATTGATTGTTACACCATTATAAATTAAAACCCTCCTAACTTGGCAACCATCTATATGCGCAAAAATATAAAGAGGTTTTAAGTGTTGTACTGACCTCTTGTCTAGTTTCTTGAAAACTGTTTTCTTAGGTGTTTCCTCCACAATTCATTCTTCAAAAGCAATCAAATCTTCCACCACCTAGTCATTAGCCAACTTTGTTAATGCCCCCCAGGCATAATTTATGTCTCCTTTCATCTGACTTGGATAGTTTGGTTTAGCTAAGAATGTCATTGGTGATGTGAGAGCTTTCTTTCTCTTTAGGAGAGAATTCCGTCTCATTATCATCTCCTTCCAGCAACTATACCACTACCAACAACTCTTCGATTGATGATTCTTCTTCTTTATTGACTTCTTTTGGAATTTCAACTCTCTTTCATATTTGTGCTTTCTCCAACTTTTGGATCATATTGCTCTAGCATTTCCTCCGTAGGGATATGGCTTGCCACTAAAACTTTCAATCCTTTCTCCCTAGAGTATTCTACTGAATCTTTCATTCTACCGCTTGTTGTCTCTATAACCTTCTCTTCTGAGTTATAGCCAGTGGGGTATAAAATGGCAGAGCGAATTTTGGATGGAACAATCTATTCCATTGTTTAATTGGATGCAATGGTGGTTTGATCCGCCTTCACGTATTTGGATAATTTTTTGAAGGATTTTGGGTGGCATACATGCTTAAATCCAGGCCTAAACCAAGTTCATTTGTTCCTATTTTTTTCCAATGGTATTTGGATAGGTCCTAAGGAAATTTCTTTCGAACCTGTTCCTTTCATGTTGTTGCATATTGTGATTTGAACAAAATTCTTTCTTTTTGTTGGTTGATAATGTCTAAACATGGGTTTCAACACGCGTTTTACAAACTTGACATATTTTCTCAATATCAATATTTTTTTCTCTTTTGTTGGTGTAATCACTATAGACCGGACTTTTTTCGAAGATGATGACATCCTCGCTTTTCCTTTTTCTTCCTATAAAACAACAGCCTTCCTTTTTCTTTTCACCAAATCACCCTCTCCCTCGGATTGATGTTTGATTTTGATAGCTCGTACAGCTGCCTTTTGTTGATCGAGCATGTCATTCATAGTCAAAGTTTTAATGTCCTCTTAACGTCTAGATTTCCTCATACCAATATTAGGTTGCTTGTTTGGGCAAGATGAAGCTGGAAGGACAGGAACAACATGGAGAGGAGCCCCTAAAAAATTGTTATAATAAGAAACCCGAGAGTTAACAAAAAGAAAAGACAAAAAAAAAAGTAAAATGATATACCTGCTATTAGAGGAGCCTTATAAGGAGGGCATAATTGACCTTTGATTTCACTGAGGGGCTCTCGAATGCTATCTAAGAAGCTTAAGGTCAAATGAGGGAGTGGATTCTAGAACCCCTTGAAAGGGTGGGACGTAGAGCGACATCATAAATGTACTACTTCCCTCTATCTTTTCGATGAATAATTCTCTTGAACTAGAGGGATGCGTTTCCCAATAAAAATCTAAAATAAAGATAGGAGAGTGGGGATGCATTGGACAAGTCCAAATTATCAAGCACACATGTTTAGACAGTAAATCTCGACATTATTAGATTTATGAGAAACAGGAAGGTCTCGAGAGCAGACATAAGAGGCCCAGGTCCTTAGGGGTTTGAATATTGATTGAGAAGAGTTTGGTTGCCATGCAAGATACTTGGCATAACCAAATTTTAAGTCTTGAAATGGGAGAAAATGAATGTCAGATTACACTCTTTGTGCATCAAGAATGACATCGATGCACTGGTAAAAATAGGAGAAGACATTTTAAAATACCTAGCCTCGAGCCAATATTGTGCGTTGTAAAACGGGACTCGAGTTTAGTAATTCAATGGAATAAGATATAATCTTGGGAAATAGGCATAAATCTATAACTGGAGAAACCATAATGGTCTGTTGATTGAACTAGAGAATCTTTCTTAAGTCAAGGATTAGAGTGATCGATAAAGGATAGCAAGTACAAAAGGGCTCAAGGCCAATCAACAATTTAAGGCTAGGGTTATAGCAATAGGGGCATACCCTAGGGTGATCCTCTTTGAGGATAAATAAACCAAAAATTTACATAACTAATAAAGGTAAAAAGAACATTCCTCTTGGAATGTGACATCGCTATTGGGCTTACCCATTTAGCGAGTGAGAAAAGTGGTATAAGATAAACGTGAAGATTCTGGTGGACAATTAAAAGAAGATCGAGAAGGATTGGAGAAGTTAGGGAGAATGAAGTCACCTTCGACAGAAAGGTTAAGCAGATGATAAATGTCAGCTAATGTCACCGACATGGGACCCTCCGAGAGTAAGAAACAATTTGTGGAAGGGGACCAAAATATCAGAAATGCAGAAATAAGAGATTAGTTAAAGGGCATATCTGATTTAGAAGACAAGATGGCTCCGGTGAGGCTAAGCTTCTCCCATTTCTCTTGCCTCAGAAAGAGCATGCAATCTACCTAATTTTTCCAGGAACAGTTGGATTTATACCAAGAGCTAGGCTCGATCTTCCTTTCTCATTCACCCCAATCAATGGCCTCAGAATAGAATAAGGGAGCTCCATGAAGGTCGACTGGGAAATAA
The DNA here is from genome assembly GCA_025762735.1 of Platanus orientalis. Classification (NCBI taxonomy): domain Eukaryota; kingdom Viridiplantae; phylum Streptophyta; class Magnoliopsida; order Proteales; family Platanaceae; genus Platanus; species Platanus orientalis. The sequence continues at coordinate 1,085 of JAOXJP010231684.1, read as the reverse complement.
TGAGGCATCTGAGGTGGAGTCTCATTTAGAAAAGCAGGACCTAGGCCATAATGGGAAATGTTAGAGTTTAAAGAAGCACCATTAGAAGGAAGACCAATGAAGACTGCTATAGACATGGCGTTATCACTTACACTTAAGACACAACCATTTTACCGCAACCAGAGCAGTTTCCATCTCAACTACAGGAATCTCCCATTCTTTCGGTTGTTCATTAGGAGAAGAAGCTTCCTCAGATTTAATGTTGATAGGTGCAAAATTTGCTTCACACGGGCCATAAAAAGAAGATTGAAGATCAGCCGAAGTGGAAGAGGAAGACGAAGAACTTAAGAGCAAAGGAAACATTGAGAAAAATGGTGTCAATTGGAGTAAAATCATATTTATAGGCGACGGTTGATGTGAATGTACCAGTATTGAAAAATGATGGGAGATCAACACGTGTTTGGTTAGGATTCAAACCAGACACATTCGTGGGGCATTTGTTAGCACATATTTGAAATCCACCAGTAAAAGAAAAACACGTGGAGATAAATGACAATACGCAAAGTAGTTGTGCAAGTAAGTCACGCTAGGCAGACTATGAAGTATAAAGGAGGGCCCCACCAGTACCACACTAAGGAATTCATGACCCAGTCAGTGAATAAGGTGGCCCACAATTTAAACCGAAAAACAGTTGGATAACAAACATGGAGGAGTAACTACAGCATCGTGAACAGACTTCTATAAATGAAGAAAAGTTGTGAATAGAAAGGACTACTCAATCATTATCAACAAATTACTCATCTTATTAGTAGTCATAGCTTTAGATTAGGTTTAGCAATAGTTAACTCCTGTGGTGAATCGAATCCCTTGTCTCAGGTGATTCGATTACACTACGACGCAAATTCAACGACGCTCTTCCGGGAGAAGGGCATCAGCTAATCTGACACGTTCGCGAAATCAAATTCAATGAGGTGCTTTCAGAAGAAAAAGTAGCAGATAATCTACCTTTGTTCAAAGGACCAGATTCAACGAGATCTTCCCCATTTTGAGAGGATAGACAATGACTAATCTGTCATTCGAAAGTATCCTTGTAACCAGCATTGTAC
>JAOXJP010231683.1:0-10592 GCA_025762735.1 Platanus orientalis | reverse complement strand
CTTCTTTTTTGAGGTCGCGGCTGCTTCAGCCTGGACAACCACTGACGGGCCTTCATTTTGACCTCTTGGGCCTTGGCCTCTCTGATTTCCTGGGTCTAAGAGAGATACTTCCTGTTTATCTTCATCGCTACACAAAAAATAGACCCGGGTTTAGAAACTAATAAAAAAGTAAAATAATAGGAGAAAAGAGGGGAAAAAAGATAAAAAGAATAAAGACGGGTGAGTTACCCAAGTTTAGACTAAACTTTCAATGGTAAAGTCGGTTGGGTGAGACGAGATCTGGAAAAGGATGGGACAAGTAATTTACAACCTCCCAGATGCGAGCTTCCTCCTAGTCGAACAATTCGTCTACCTCAGAAACTAATAAAAAAGGGGGGGGAGAGAAAAAGGCATAAGACAATCTAGAGAAATAGACTCAAATAATGACAAAATATTGAAAAAACAACAACAGATCACAACTTACCTACTAGACTGATGGTTGATGCCCAGCTGTGGTTGAACTTTATGACGGGGACCTCCCCTGAGGGGTACTCCCAACCTTCATCAGAAACAAAGAAATATCGGCTCCTCCACTTGTTATTGGAGCTCAAGAGCATGGTTACAAAGGTAGTGGATGGGTCCCGACTAGCGAAGAGGAACCACCTCAGCTCTTGCTCCTTTGGATAGTAGCAATGAAAGGATTCATTTAGGGTAAGGTGGTGCTTCCCTTTAAAGGTCAATTCCATAGGATCATACATTCTATGGTTATCCGCCAGGCATTGGGAATTAGCTACCCCGATGCTAGTCCAAGGCTGAATAGCAGTTCCCTTAAAAATGAGGGAACCGGAAACCTGAGCCCCGCCATAAGGGCCTACTTGTATAGTGTTATACCGCCGGCAGGGGCCTTGAAGGCTCGGGTATCCCTAGGGGTAGAAAGGATGACCCCCTCGGGAATGGAATAGGTAGAGTAATACTTAGTTAGGGTCCGTACCCCTAAGTCAGAACCATAGAGGGCGGCGGAGAAATCTTGCTTTGCAGCAATCTCACCCACCTCCTATTGAGTGTTAGATGGAGCCGGTTTGATGGCTTACTTCGTGGGGTTTTGTTGGACTTCCGATAGGTCGTCGGCTCCATCGACCATCGGGTCAACGGTATCCCTAGACAAAGATCTACGGAGGGAGAAAAATAGGGGGAAATAAAAGCAAATACGTTGAATAGAAACATAAAGCTAGAGAGCATGAGCAAATAAGAAAACGAGTAAACTAGTGAAATTATGCAATGGCGAACAACGAAAAGAAACTACAATGAATTGAAAGACAAACCCCAAAGCAACAACAAAATACCTGGGAAAAGAAAACAAAATGGAGAAAGTGCCAGAGACGATGGATAAACTAATGCCTAAAATGGAAGGATAGCCGGAAATGACTAAGAAGGGAGCCTGAAAAAATAGTAAGTGTTGACGATAAAGATGACCATGCACAGAGATGAAGAAAGCTCACCGGAAATCGCCTAAGATGCAAGTAAAAGGCACAAGAGATAAACAACAAATAAAGAAAAGCCCAGCCACGTTCTAGGAGGAACACTTATAGGCAACCTTAGCTATTCTAGTCCCTATGCGTGTCACGTAACCATGGGTTCAGCAAAATTAACCTAGGAAACGAGGTGACGTAGGAATCCCAAAAATCTCTAAAAGTTTTAAACTTGGTCGTTCGATGACATGGAGATTTGAAAAGGCACGATACTTGACATGACTCGTAACAGGCGCCAGCATATTCCCTTGAACACAGAAGTTCATTAAATGCAAGGACATCATTAGCACTTATCCCTAACTGATATCACCTCGGTAGTTGAAACGACATGCCACCTGTGCCAAAATAAACAATAGCGGACACAAACAATTCGTATTCTTGAACCATGTAACCCTGAACCGGGGAATAAGGGGGCAACTGATGGGGGAGAGTATACTGAGGCCCTACTAGCCGACCTCGATGAACTAGCAAGGCCCCAACCCTAAAAGAATCGATCGAAAAAACTCTAGAGAAGATCAACCTGGGGAGCCTTTAGGGGTCCCCCGACCCACCAAATGTCGAGGCCATCGGTGAAAAGCTAGAAATATCCCTCGATACCTGACCCCGAGTATTTCGGAAATAGTCCTGACTATCACCCAGATCATTCAATACCCAAAGACTAGCCAAGACCTTAAGGCGCCTGGTGCTCGAGAATCCGTGACGTGCAAAAACACAACAACCCCGACTACTCCGCTAAAAGATAAGCACAAAACCGTTATGAAGAAAGATATTCTCTGCAACAGGCGTGATATTCTAAGAAAATAACAGAAAGAGCAAACGGAGACACAGCCAAGAACGTGAGGGAAAATGACATGCAGAATCTCATATGATACGCCACTATTCAAGCCTATAAATACGGGTAGCGATTCATTCTTTAGGTATGAGATATCAGAAACCCTAATTGAGGGAGCTCTACTTCTATATCCCCCTGTTATCTGACTTAACCGTCAGAGAACTAGAGACCGACACCTAGCTTCTTGACCCTTTCTTGTTTCGTATATGCAGTGCCTGCTCCACCAGGGACCTGGAGCAGCCGTGGGAATATCTGATTAATCTTAAAAGAGTCCACCAAACAGATATGCTATCAATGCTCATCAATGGTGGTTAAGACATTTTTATTTTGGTACGATTGGTGGTTGACTGTTTGGGACATGAGAACACGTTGTAGTGTGTTTAGATTGTTGGATTGTTTTTTCAAAGATCATTGAATGGTACAGCGTGTTTGAATGAAAAAATTGAAGTTTCAGCGTCGGTTCAATCTTCATCAATCGATTTAGTTCTCTTAGCATATCTCGTAAAGTCAATACATATATACATTTTTTTTTCTTCTCGCTTTGAGCCCGTGTCATCTACTTCTTAAACAGTTTGAATCACAAGGTGGGAAAATGCATCTCTTGGATATTTTTGGTCAGAACACTGGGCAGTGAAGACGCTTACTGAAGACTATATGGCTCTTACAATATGGTCTCTTGGTTTTCCAGCCTGTTTGATGTGCATATTAGGTTACATTCTTCTTCCAGCCCATGCAAAAACAAGAGAGGTTTCGTTTTGCATCATGGAGGAAAAGTTTAAAAAATACTTTTTATTACCATGTGTGGCATCCATTTGATGCAAGATGGAGCCTCTTTTATTTTTGCAAGAGAGAAGCTGGAGTGTTCTTGCAAGTTATTGCGTTACTTAAAAGATTAAGTCTGAAAAATATCAAAGTTCTATCCACCTCTGTTGTTTTTGCATTGCAAGTTTGAGTCAAGTCAAGCGTAAAACTATGTAACTTCTTGTAATTACAGAGTCAAGTCAAGCGTAAAACTATATAACTTCTTGGATTGCCTTGAAATTAAATCAAGGTCCACAGTCAGGTCCAAGGTTTATACGGAAAATTGTTTTGTCTTGATATCGAAGGAAAATCAATGCTCTTTAGAATGGACCCATCAGAAACCAATTTCGGGTGTAAAATAAGAGACCCGTGTGTGGACTCCCCACATAGCTTGTCAATCCACGCCATTAAAGAAAAGAAATGCAATGTAAAAGGTTGAAAAATCTATCTTCAGCCTATTGTTAAGAATGCCCTTTAGCACAAACAATTCAACGTGCGCAGGATTAGCATTTCACACTTGATTCAGATCGTCTCACAAACACCAAGAGACTGTCTCCCATTAAGGAGAATGTGATATGTGGTCATAAAATAAAAGATATGCTACAACCAATTTGTCTGTACCCCATGTCCCCAGAAACAAAAGGTGAGGTGTATAGGGTTGAAATTGTAAAAACAGTATTCAAATAAAAAATAGGTACCCATAAAATGGGGTTATAGTCAAAATCAGTGTTCAAAAGAACATTTGTTTTTTCCTATAGGCATCAAATTCAAAAAACCATCACGTGTCAGCCTGTGGTGTTGGAACACGGGGGGACACACATTTGTTTTCTCTCACTTTTGCTTAGGCAATGACCAAATCCGATTTCCTGGAGTGAAAAAACTTGCAGCGACCCTCAAGTGCCAGGCGCTCAATGACACATTGTGGAAAAAACAATGAACAATCACCCATCACTAGATGTAAATGTGGTGATTCATTTTTTTGCCACGTGTCACCCAACGTTCAGTGCTTCGTGAGGGTTGCTGTACGATTTTTCGCTGTAGAAAATCCTCTTTGGGCAATGATGGGTGGTCGAAGATGGGGTTGCATTCTCCTTTGATGCCAAAGGAAAATCAGTGCTCTTTTACAATGGAAAAATCAATGCTCTTTTACAATGGACCCTCCAGAAACAAATTTTTGGTGTGAAACTAGAGACCCTGGTGTGGACACTAAAAAATAGAAAAAAAAGATAAAAGAGTAATCTTCACGTTTCATTCTGAGAGTAATCTTTACGTTCCATTCCATGTGGCTGTCACCGTCCAAAATTTTTGACTACTTTCCTGGAATCTATGTTTAATGCTTCTATATGGGTGCTTGATAGTGAGGGTTGTACCAATTAAGCCTAGAACTCGGCTTGAATGTGGTTCAACGGGTCCTCTTATGACGGATTTCTTATAAATTCCTTCTCTCTTCACATTTATTATCCAACAACTCCAAACAACAATAGTTTCTTTTTGTTCAATACTGTGGAGAGGCTATCAAACATGAGTTTTAGCTCCTCATGGACTTCTTCCACCAACCATGCCTTATTTCTCTGGTGTATTTGCATGAGCTTGCTGCATTCGGGATTTCTCACCACCGCTGCCTCGTTTGGCAGAAATGAAACTGATCGTCTGGCCTTGCTCGCTTTCAAGGCTCATGTAACTCATGATCCTCTTCATCTATTGAGTTCGTGGAATAATTCTCTTCATTTCTGCGAGTGGCAAGGCATTAGATGCAGTTCCCGGCATCCGGGAAGAGTTAGATTCTTGGATTTACATTCACAGGGTTTAGAAGGATCCTTGGCACCAGACATTGGAAACCTCAGCTTCCTTATGGAGATTCACTTAGAAAACAACAGCTTTTACGGTGAAATCCCTCAAGAAGTTGGCCGTTTGTTTAGATTATAGGTTTTAGACTTGAGAAATAATTCATTGGAAGGGAATATTCCTGCTAATATATCCCGTTGTTCCAAACTCACATATCTGGGTTTATCTCGCAACAATCTTGTAGGAAGAATTCCCATGGAACTTGGTGAATTGTCAAAGCTCGAGCTTCTTGTAGTTCACTTAAACAAATTCACAGGAGGGATCCCACCAGCTTTGGGGAATCTTTCATCCCTTCAAATTCTCTCTGCAACATCTAATCGTTTTGGTGGACGTATTCCAGATTCCCTAGGCCGGTTAACAAGCTTAACATATCTTGCACTTGGTGACAACGGATTATCTGGTATGATTCCTTCCTCGATGTACAATCTCTCATCAATTGAAACTTTTGATGTGGGAGTTAATCAGCTTCAGGGTCATCTTCCTTCGGACTTCGGCCTCACTCTTTCTAATCTCAAAGTATTTTCTATTACTAATAACCGTTTTAGTGGGTCCATTCCTGTTTCATTGTCTAATGTATCGACAATGCTACGTCTTCAAATGCGATCGAATAATTTTACCGGGAATGTGCCTATTGAGTTTATAGGTTTGCAGTCTCTGATGACTCTATTTATAAATGATAATCATCTAGGAAGTGGGGAAGCAGATGACTTGAATTTCGTGACCTCTCTGACCAATTGTAGCAGTTTGAAAATTTTGGGACTAGAAGGTAATCGTTTTGGGGGGATGCTGCCCAGTACTATAGCCAACCTCTCGACCCTACTTGAGACTTTAACATTAGGACTAAATCAATTCTATGGAAGCATCCCAACAGGGATTGAGAACCTTGTAAGCTTATCTTTATTGGGATTAGATAGCAACTTACTCACAGGGAGTATTCCAACTTCAATTGGGAAGCTTCAAAAGCTACAAAAGCTTTTTTTAGGAGACAACAAATTTTATGGGAAAATCCCATCATCTCTGGGAAACTTGACACAACTGTATCAGCTCGGTTTAGAAGTAAACAATCTCAATGGTAGCATACCTCCATCCCTTGGAAATTGTCGGAATTTGTTACAATTGGAACTTCATGGAAATAGTCTTACTGGTACCATACCCAAAGAAGTCATTGGTCTTCCATCATTGTCGATTTCCCTAGGCCTTGCGTCGAACCATTTGGTTGGTTCACTACCTTCGGAGGTGGGCAACTTGAAAAATCTTGGAGTACTAGATGTTTCTGATAATAAGCTGTCTGGCGAAATTCCAGGCACCCTTGGTAGTTGCACGAGATTGGAATTCCTACACATGGAGGGTAACTTCTTTCATGGATCCATTCCTTCATCTTTGAGTACTTTGAGAGGCATTCAAGATTTAGATCTTTCACGCAACAATTTTTCTGGTCAAATTCCAGAATTTTTGGAAACCTTTAGCTCATTGAAATATTTGAATCTGTCTCTCAATCATCTCATCGGTGTCATACCTACAAAAGGAATCTTTCAAAATACAAGTGCTTTTTCTATTGATGGAAATGGTAAGCTTTGTGGTGGTATACCTGAACTGCATTTTCCTGCATGCCCCATCCAAAATTCAAAGAAACATGGAAGTTCTCTTGCTATCAAGTTTATAATTGGCACAAGTAGCAGTGGCGTTCTTCTATCTCTTATTTTGGCGATGTCTTATCTTATTCACTATCGAAGAAAGAAGCAAAAAAGGGATCATTCTTCCAGATTTTCAATTGGGGATCACCATTTGAGGATTGCTTTTGAACAGCTCTTGAAAGCGACTGGTGGATTCTCTTCATCAAATCTGATTGGTGCAGGGAGTTTTGGCTCTGTGTATAAAGGACTTCTAAATCAGGGTGAAACAATTGTTGCAGTGAAGGTATTCAACCTTCCACAACATGGAGCCTCTAAGAGTTTCATGGCTGAGTGTGAATCCTTGAGAAACATCCGGCATCGGAATCTCGTCAAGGTTATAACTTCCTGCTCGAGTATAGATTTTGCGGGCAATGATTTCAAAGCTCTAGTTTACGAGTTTATGAGTAATGGAAGTTTAGAGAGGTGGTTATATCCAAATGCAGAAGTGGCACAAGTTGAACAAAGGAATTTAAATATTCTTCAAAGACTTAACATTGCCATTGGTGTTGCCTCTGCACTAGATTATCTTCATCACAACTCTAAAACACCAATCATTCATTGTGATCTAAAGCCAAGCAACATTCTCCTTGATGACGACATGGTTGCTCACGTGGGTGATTTTGGTTTATCAAGATTCCTCCCAATGACAATTAATAATTCTCAAAGTCAAACCAGCTCTATTGGAATAAAAGAATCCATTGGATATGCTGCTCCAGGTAACTATACATCTTGTTTATGTCAAGTAAGAAGTAGGTTTGAAATTGCAATTGTATGTGTATATAGTAGAATCCAATTAATGACGGATCTGATCGCTCTACAAGTAAATCATATTAACAGGTATGAGGATGATGTCAATCCTATTCCAATTGTTGATTAGATGAACTTGTTGTATTAGCATCCCCTTGTTGAGCGCATGTAGCTTACAACCCCATTGTTGGATGATGTTTGGTATTCCATCCAACAGGGTGGAGCCTGTAGAGAATGCACTCCCTTCCGTTGTATCAATATGTCATACAAAAAATCAGCCAAGGACCTGCCATTTAGATGTAAATTGCCTATAAAATAAGCTATTGGACAAATTAAATAACGAAGAAAGTTTTCAAGATTGACTTAACTATCAAATTTAGACAACCTACTAAATATAATTTTCCCCTACATTGAAATGTATGACAATCTCCTATCATTCTTTTTCTGGACTTGCTTTTTTTTTTTTTTTTTTTTTTTTTCCAGTAAGATGTACTTATTAAAATGCTTACAAAGTTTCTAACCCTGTTACATCTATTGCAGAGTATGGTATTGGTGCTAAGGTGTCAGCATATGGTGACGTATATAGTTATGGGATTCTCTTGTTGGAGATGTTCATAGGGAAGAGACCCACTAATGAAATTTTTAAAGATGGTTTAAATCTTCATTATTTGGCTAAGATGGCATTGCCCGATGGAGTGATGGAGATTGTAGATCCAGTACTTCTTTTTGAAGAAGAGGAAGAAGTAGTTTCTGTCAACAACATCGAAAATCGAAGATACATGAAAAACAAAATATGTGAGTGTTTAGTTTCAGTGATTAGAATTGGAGTTGCATGTTCGACAGAATCTCCAAGGGAACGAATGGACATGAAGGATGTTGCCAAGGAATTACATTTGATTAAAGAAGTATTTCTTGGAGTTGGGATCCATGGACGAAGACAAATGATGGAAAGGGACATTGAATAGGGCTCTACTCGGCATGATATTACATAAGGACCCAAGCGCAACTATAATGAGGTAGCATCAATTTCTCATTTTTTTTACGACTTTTTATCTTACATTTGTATCAATCCTAATACAAGATTCTTGGTAAACATATAATATAAATAGTATGCTAACATGATTTTTACTTAATTTACGGGAGCATCAATCTCAAGTCTTTACAAAAGTATCAAATATCAAGTTCACTTAAAGTAGTTAGATAAAAGAAAAATATCTTAGCTTGAGCTCCCTAAGCTTTTTTTGTTAGTGTATTATTATTTGTACTCTAATAAGTGTTGATGTTGCTAGTTAAGTTTACTTTCATCTTTTCTTTTTCCCTTTCTATCTTTCATTTTCTAAATAATGAGTTAAACTTCTAGATAACGTGTATGCACAATTTTATGTAATGTAATGAATATATTTTGCAATCGAGATTGTATGTAAGAGAATCTTATTTTACATATTTGAAAAATGTGAAGTGGATAAAATAAAAGAAAATTTCAAGGTAATTTTCTTAACGATAGATAAGATATCTATCATCACATAACTAGTTTGTTTGATATCTATAATTGGATGCTTACGATCAAAGATTTTAGACTCTTTTTTTTTTCTTCAAATGAAGACCTTATATTTTTTCAATATCTTAGTGTCTACTCCCTTATTCGCTTGGGTAGCCACCATTTAATGAATCTATTGGATAAAAATTAGCAATATGAGATTCATAATTATTTTATATATGTACTAATGTAGTGCAGCAAGTTGCAAACCGGTTTATAGAACATCTTGATCATAAGAAATCAAAATTGGGCCATAATCTTTAAATGACCATTACTTTTGCTCCCAATGTCCAATTGCGATCCACTAGTATTCAAAATGACCCATGTTTTTGAAAGGAGTTTTAGTAAACATATTTTTAAAACATATTTTAAAGTACTTTGTTATGCCAATCCGTAGAGTTGTGTTTAGGTGGATCAAATTCTTTGTTTTTTTTGTTTTGCTTAAAAAATGTACATTGTTTAGAATTATTAAAGATTGTTAGTTTCATTATGTTTTGATATTTGCTAGTATATGTATCTGTTTTGATAAAAAAATATGTTTAGCTATGACATGAGACCCCTTTGTCATTAAAGAATAAATTTTGATGGAGCCTCTCATCCGGTTTAAATAGAGGTGATTAGGTACCCTCTTTGTCAGGTTACATTAATTGATGATGTTTGTTTGACGTTCATCAGTAGGCATGAAATAGTGGTATCCCATCATCAGATTATAGATGGGTTCGTTCTCTTTTGTTATGTTACCTGTTATATAATAGTACTTTACGTGTGTTAGACTTCCGGTATATGATTTAGTTATCTGTTATCTATCTTACAATACATGTGAGATGATTCAGGTATTTGTTTCAGTAGGTCTCATATATGTATATCTGTTTGGTTATTTATTAAGATAAGTTCAATACTTTAGTTTTGTATTTCAGATTATGTTTCTATTCAGTTATGCATCTTGATTTCTGTTCCGATTTATTACTTAATATATCTTATATTAGATGCATTATTTTTATATGTAAATTAATTGTTTTGAAAGCATATCCAGTTATGTTTTCATAATGAAAAATATCTGTGCTCACTGATATAATGATTTCAACATGTTAAGTAGTATTCCTGTTCATTTGCAATGTCTGTCACGCTTATAGAGTTGACACTATTGTTTTCAGATGATGAAGATGACATGGTAGATGAGTAGCCTAGATTCCAGAGAGAAAGCGATGGTGAAGATTTGACTTAGTTTATTTTCAAACATTATGTTATTTTATTTCAGTATTTGTTTAGAAACATATTTTGATTAAGTTATTTCAGTTCTATTAGAAGAGATGTCATATGTTATTTTAAAGTTTTAGTTTTATAGAGATGGTCTGTTATTATTTGGAATTATATCATACTATAGATGTTATTTGTGGATTTTTAAATTAAATGGAATGAAATGATTATGGTTTAATTATGCAAATTCCACTACATATGTATGAAAGGAAATATGCAAAAAAAAATTGATTGACATTGATATGAATGAATTAATGTCACGTGCCAAATTTAGTAGCCGTACAGGTATGGGTTTTAGGGCACAACACTACACCCCTTTGCGAGATTGGTCTTTGTGACCATTTTCAGGTACCCAATCATCGAATCACATCAATAGGTGAAGACAACTCTAG
>JAOXJP010231682.1:0-10592 GCA_025762735.1 Platanus orientalis | reverse complement strand
CCCACCCCTTCACCCCATCCACACACCTCACCCCTCTTCTAGAAGCATCCACAACCCTCTCCCACCTCCACAAGCCCCTTCACTCGCCCCCACCTCCTCATCTAAGCCACACACCTCAACCCCCCTTCTAGAACTCACACACCTCACCACACTTCCCCTCCACCCATTTCTCCCTCTCCCCCCTTCCAACCACCTCACCCCTTCCAACTCCTTCATTGCCACCTCACCCCCTTGGTCCCCACTTATAAACCCCCCTAATGCATGGAGGAAGAAAGGAAGAAAAATCCAAAGAGAAAAATCCAAGAAAGAAGAAAGAAAAAAAAGAAAGGAAAGAAAAGAAAAGAGAGAGGAAAGGAAAAGAAGAAAAGAGAAAGAAAAGAAGAAGAAAGGAAGAAGGAGACCATATAGCCAAGTTGGTCCCCCCTCCCTCCTCTTTTAGTTTAGTAGACCCCCCATGCTACAATGACCCCACATCTATAACCCTTTAATGAAACATAGGGGAGACAATTTGTCTCCCCCCTTTTTTGTTGTTTTTTTTTTATGGAAAACTTTAATGTGAAAGCAACTCTTTTAACATAAAGAGTAGTGAAGAGCTATGACTTAGGCTACATGTCACTAATAATTTGGGCCTAAGAGGACGTCACCTGACTCCAAGAATGGGCCCAACTTTCTCCCCTAAAACAGTGTGCTCACACACTATACAAGAAGGGTCAGCTTCAATGTTTGATTTTTTATTTTCTCTAAAAAATGAATTCAGTTTTTCTTCTTTTCCATTGTTTAGTTAATTAATTTAGACATACAATTAAATTTTTATGATCATTTTTATTTTTTTTTTTGTTATTTTGTATGCTATTTATTTTCAAATATACTCATTGCTGTCTAAAATCTATTTTTAGTGAGCCACCTGTCTTGTTTATATCATAACTCTATATATGTATAGAATTAGAGTCTCAAAGTTGAACTAAGAATACCTAACTTATCCCCTAACTTCCCTGCCAAATTTGGAGTTCATCCCATTTCTAAATCTCGGGAAATAGGTCCCACAACCCTGTTTTAAATGTCAAGTTTGTGCTAGAAACAAAACACCTATCCTTTTAGGAAAATCCAAAAGAGGGTCCCACCTTGTCCTGAAGGGTTGGGCCTTCTCAGGGGTCTTTCCAAGGCAACCACACACCCTCCCAAAAAGCCCCATGGTCAGTGGATCTCAGATGATGGCTCAAAAATCCAGAAAATGGCAACTAGATTTTTTAAAAACACACAGTATGCCTGATCTGTGAAAGATCAAGCATACCTAGCTCTTTCAAGCATACTAGAATTAAAAATTCCTAATTAGCCTTGAATGTTGTGCTAACTTGTAAAGACCTCCCTGCCCTTATAAAACCTCTCATTTGAAATTACAATTTGACTGATGTGTCACCAAGATTGAGTGGGACTATTTCGGTTAGTATGCCTAATCTTTCACTCTGTGAAAGATCAGGCGTACCTCTATTTCAAGTGTGCCTAGTCAGAAGGATGTCTCTCTATCCCCAGATGTCTGGTGGTTTACAATGACCCATTGACACATAAAACCACCATAACACACCTTCTAAGTGAATTCCAGAATCGGGAATTGACTCCAAAAGTCAAGTGAGACCCAACCAAGGTAGTATGCCTGAACTTTCACTCTGTGAAAGATTAGGTGTACCAAAGATCAGGCGTATTCCTAAAAGATCAAGCATACTGATTTAAAAATTCTTTTAAAGCTCTTTTTTTGAATTTTTCACTATTTAATGAAATCCTAATATTGTTAGGTCAAAGGAGGCACCTTAAAAAGGTGGGTAATTGGGGTGCCTAACACCTTCCCCAATTACAACCAAACAGCTTATCCAAATCCTTGAAAATTAGACCAAACCAGAGCATCAAACCCTAGGCTCAAGTGCCTAGGCCCACAACGCTCATTTCCCTTAGAAAGGAGGCAAGCATCCTACCCTGCCTGTAAAAACCCCAGTTGGTGGCGACTATGAAACCTGAGCCTAGAGGCCGACCCCAGTTAGCTGGGAGCGGTTCCCCAAAGGGGGGCAGGTAGACCACCCTGTCTTTCCACAATGCCCATAGAATGGCGACTCTGCTAGGGATTAAACTGTTTAACTTTTGAGTAGACAATATTTAAATTTCATTAAATATTCTTTTATCTATACTTTCATTTTTTTATATAAAGCATGTGTTCGCATATAAAGCATGTCATTAGTTAGTAGGATATACTTGCATCTAAACTATATCAAACTCGCATCTTAGGATAGAAGATATGCTCACATTAGTTTTAGGTCAAATTGAACTAGTTATTAGGACCAATATTCACATTTAAACAAATTATTTGAGAAACATGTTTGATTTTCATATGAGTCCATAAGATATGCCATTTCATTCATATATTGCATGAACATAATAAGCCCTATATTTGTTCATTACCCACCAATGGACCGACATTAGAAAATATTTAGGATGGAGGACAACGCTTGAACCGTGGCTGCTACGTCTGTGCGGTCGGGCTAAGAAACCCAATCCAGTCACTATTCCTAAGATCCAAGCAATCAAGGAGGTGTTTAGACTGGGAAACCTTATAGAATCTCTCTAAATAAATTTTTTCATACATATCATTCATTTTAAAGTTATGTAGGGTATACTCGTATAGATTAGAGGGCTAAAAATAGAACTTGTTTTCCATTGCATTCTACTTGATTGCTTGCATGAGTTACTATTAAAACCAATGATTCATGTCCAATCTATTTTTTTTAATTTATTTTCATAGATACTTAGAACATTTCCAAACTTATGTATGTAATTAATTTTTTTCATCCATCATACACCACAAACCATAAAAGCTAAATAAGTAAAAGAACTTTTTTTTTCATTTCATTTCATCTCTCTTTAACAAAATTGGCACATATGCCCAAAAAACAAAACAAAAAAATATACAAATCCCTAACTAGTAGGGTCTCCCTCACTTCTCTCTGTCATCCTACTCAACCACCCCTTCGAAGGTCTCTGACCTACATGCTTCCTCTTGTAGGTCATACTTGTCCCCAAACTTTGCTCACCTCTAGGTGTGGCTTCCCTTTTCCTATTGTCTTGGGGAAGTGCTGTTTCCGACACTAATAAGTCTCCCTCTTCCCTCTTGTCTTCAGAAAATGCTATCTCTGCTACTATAATGGCAAAAACATTAGCCATGACCTATATCTTGACATCAACCACTACTAGTAGGGTCTCCCTCGCTTGGAGCCCTCCTCTTTCTCCTTCTCCTCTCAGGAGCTAAGACTTCTTACCCTTGAGGGACAACCCCAAGTTGGCCAGCTGGGGCAACACCAACCTATCAAAACAAAAAAATAAAGATAGTTAGAATTAGAAACACAGTAAAACAATAAATAAACAAATTAAAATAAAAATATATATCATACCTCTCCCTCAATCAGACTTCCCAAGGGCCTGTAAGTCTGAGTGGCCCACCACTCAGAATAGTCCATGTTAGGAACCGGGTAAGGCTCGCAAAAGGGAAGGCACATGCCTCACCCCAAGTCACTCAACAATAGTTCAACACTTATATTGGAAGGACTCTCCTTTCCTCCAAAGAAAAGGATCCAGAGAACCCTTTAGGACAACTCCCATCTCAAAGGCAAAGAAACTTTGAAAAAGGGGAAAGCTCACTCTCTAAGGGAAACACCAAGGACACACACTATAGATCTTCATTGAGATCTAAAATGTCCTATGGCAGCCAATCAACCTCTACCAAAAGAAACTTGAACAATTATGGAAGAAGGTATGATTGGGACAATCAAAATACTTCTCACAAATAGAGAAACTCTACCAACAACGATAGAAAGGGAGAGAACTAGTTTTACCCTATATATGCTTTCACCTATAGTCGGCCACCCCTTACATGTTACTATTGTGGACTTAGAGGTCACATGAAAGTAGACTGTAGGAAGAGGATAAATGATTTGAAATCTTCAAAGTTTCAAAAGAAAAGCCAAAATGATAGAAGAGCTAGAAAGATGAGCTACTTTTAAAAAGTAAAAAATAAAAACCTTGAACATAAGAAAAGGATGTTCAACCTAACTCAGTCTAAAACCAAAAAGGTGTAGGTGAAAAAGGATGACCTCAAATGTCTTGTCATCCACACGGCATTAAGAGCAGGGAACACCTCAAGATGGTATATTGACAGTGGTTGTTCCAAACATATGACTGGGGACAAGTCATTATTCACTCATCTTGCTAAGGTACAAGATAGGAGAGTTATATTCAGTGATAGAAACTCCGCAAGGATTGTGGGAAAAGGCACTGTGAAGGTTCTAGGAATCCTAAAACTGAATGATATCTTATATGTAGAAGGATTCAAACATAATTTGATTAGCATTAGTCAAATTTGTGACAAAGGGTATGATGCCCATTTCGTAAAGGATAGATGTAAAATAAAAGATAAGGAATGGAGGAAGACATTTGTGATTAGGTTAAGACCAAGTGATAACTGCTATATCATTGAACCAACTAAAGACAACCTTAGAACATGCCTTATTTCTCACCCTAAAGAGACAACTCTATTGCATCTAAGGTTGGGTTAGCTAAACTTCAAGGATCTTGCTAGACTTAGTAGGAAGAACTTAGTCAGACATCTACCTAGTCTTAACAAGGTGGAAAACCTCATTTGCAAGGGTTTCCAAATGGGAAAACAGTCCAAAGCCTCCCACAAAAAACTAACTCAAATAGGGACTTCAAAACCCTCAGAGTTACTTCATATGGACCTAGCTGGACCAACTAGGATAGAAAGCTTAGGAGGAAAAAGATATTTCTTTGTGGTTGTAGATGATTTCTTAAGGTTTACATGGGTAGCCTTCTTAAGAGAGAAATCAAAAGCCTTTGATGAATTTATGCTCATGTGCAAGAAAATGTAAACTGAGAAGGAGCTTACCATCAAAATGATCAGAAGTGATAATGGAGGTGAATTTGAGAACCATAAGTTCTCAAAGTGGTGTGATGAAATAGGAATTAAGCATGAATTCTCAACTCCCAAAACACCCCAGCAAAATGGTATGGTAGAGAGGAAGAACTAGACATTACATGATATGGCTAATGTCATGCTAACAAACAAAAGCTTAGCCAAAAGATTTTGGGCTAAAGTTATTAATACAACGTGATATGTATCTAACAGAGTATTTTTAAGAGTAGGCACCACTAAGACACCATATGAAATATGGAATGGCAAGAAGCCAAGTGTAAAATATTTCAAGGTATTTGGAAGTACATGCTATGTCTTAAGAGATAAGAAAAACTGAGGAAAGTTTGATTCTAAAAGTGATGAGGCAATTTTCCTAGGACATACTACTAGGAGTGAAGCCTTCAGAATTTTCAACAAAAGGACTCTCACCATAGAAGAATCCATAAATGTGGTCATTAATGATCACATAAAGAAAGATGTTGAAAGAGAAGGTATATCCTCACATGAAGAAGAATTAGTTATCTTGGATCTTGAATCTAAAAAAGATGGGGAGATAGAATTCACACCCAAAAACTCAAGGTTAACTAATGGCTTATCACCTTTTGACATTATTGGTGATCCAAGGCAAGGAGTAAAGACCAGAAAATAAATAGAAAATATACTTAGTCACCTATGCTTTACTTCCAAAATAGAACCCAAGAAGGTAAAAAAGGCATTAGAGGATCCGGATTGGATCAATGCAATACAAAGGAACTAAATCAATTCAGAATAAATGATGTGTGGTACCTCACAGAAAGACCAAGTGACAAGAATGTCATTGGTACAAAGTGGATATTTAAGAATAAACTTGATGAGAATGGAACTATCACTAGGAACAAGGCTAAACTAGTGGCCAAGGGATATGCACAGATTGAGGGAATAGATTTTGAGGAAACATTTGCCTATGTGGCTAGACTTGAGTCAATTAAGATCTTATTATCTATTGCATGCTATCTAAAGGTCAAACATTATCAAATGGATGTTAAGAGTGCCTTCCTAAAGGGAATACTTTAAGAAGTATTTGTAGAACAACCCAAGGGATTTGAAGATCTTTAACTGTCCAATTATGTCTATAGACTCAAGAAGACACTTTATGGTCTTAAACAAGCTCCTAGAGCCTGGTATGAAAGACTCATAAAATTCCTTTTTGATAACCATTTTGATAGGGGGAATCTTGATAAGACACTTTTTTATCAAAAGAAAAGAGGGCAACATACTCATAGTGCAGATTTATGTGGATGACATCATTTTTGGCTCAACCTGTGAGGAAATGGCACATGATTTTACACAAACAATGAAGTCTGAATTTGAAATGAGTATGGAAGGAGAACTAAAGTTCTTCCTAGGGTTACTAGTCAAGCAAACTCCTCATGACATCTTTCTAAGCCAAACAAAATTTGTTAAGGATCTTGTGTCCAAGTTTAGTCTACAAGAGTTCAAACCTATTAACACTCCAATCAGCACTAGTGACAAGATCACTAAAGACTCAAGGAGAGTGGATGTTGATCCCACCTATTATAAGAGCATTATAGGAAGCATACTCTATCTTACAGCAAGTAGACCAGATATCTCATTTAGTGTGGGTGCATGTACTAGATATCAAGCAGCACCAAAAGAGTCACATCTCAAAGCAGCCAGGAGGATAATCCGATATGTTCATGGGACATCAGACTTTGGTATGTGGTACTGATATGATACCACATCGGAGAATTTTGGGTACTTAGTTGCAGACTGGGCTGGTGATATAGAGAACTATAAAAGCACTAGTGGAGGGTGTTTTTACATTGGCAATAATCTTGTATCTTGGCATAGTAAGAAACAAAATTCAAATTCATTATCAACTGCAGAAGCTAAATACATTGTAGCTGTAAGTGCATGTATTCAACTTCTTTGGATGAAGCAGATGCTTAAGGACTATGGAATTGTACAAGGTATAATAAGCCTATTTGTGGATAATCAAAGTGAAATTAACAAATCAAAGTACCCGATTCAACACTCAAGAACCAAGCACACTGATATCCAACACCATTTCATTAGAGAATTGGTAGAAGAAAAGAATGTGGTTCTATCCTACATAAAAATTGAGGATCAACTTGTGGACATCCAAACAAAACCACTTGATTCTCATTAGTTCAAATACCTCGAAAGTGCCATTGAACTATGTACTTTATAGAACAATCAAAAAATGAGCAAAATAGGCAAGTAAGGTGGTCAAAGAGGCAAACAACAGAGGGAGAGGGATTTTGAAGAAAAATAGGGAATTTGATCCCTAATCGATCACGAGATCTATGATCTATCAGGCATGATCGATCATGAAAAATCCGTGATCAATTAGGGCCGTGAGTTCTGCTTCTCTGGGATTCATGATAGCCAGTTTCAGTAAGTTATAAAATCCCTCTAATTGGTTCATTTCTCATTTTTAAAGAACCCTAAACCTCCCTTATCTCTTAGAAACCCTAATCCTAGCCTCTATACACCATTCATTCTCTAATCCGTCACCATGCCTCGCTACAAATCTGTTGGGAAGAATAGGGCATCCAAGGAGTTATCGGGATCAAGAAGAGGAGGTTCTAAAGGGAAGGAACTGGCAAGTTCCAACACACCACCACCAAGGAGATCAAAAAATCGAAAGGGCGGTCCATTCTCTCCTTTTTCAAGATGAGTTGAGTCAGGCACATTATGAAACCACCTTTTTCACAAGGGATTTGGTGATTGAGAGGCATGTGGCTCTAGATGCTCTCCAAACCATTCAAATCTATGAGCATATCAATGCTCGCAAGTGGATGCTGGTGTTTTTAATCAAGGGACCCGTCCATAATGAGGGGGTAAGAATTTTCTATTCCAATATTTTCGATG
This sequence comes from Platanus orientalis, assembly GCA_025762735.1. NCBI lineage: Eukaryota > Viridiplantae > Streptophyta > Magnoliopsida > Proteales > Platanaceae > Platanus > Platanus orientalis. The sequence goes on along the minus strand of JAOXJP010231682.1, from coordinate 2,728 downwards.
AAAATTATCGCATTAGTTCCTTTTCTTCCTCAGTCTACAAGATCCCTATTACAATCAACCCCGATTACATTTCTACATTTTTGGGATTCCAAGGGTTGCAGATGTTATTCCTTTTCCACCTTGGCATATGCCCAAAGAGGACAAGGCAGCCATGACCAGGCGCCTATGTGGGAAGACTATCAGATAGGCCACCAAGCTCGCTAAAAGCCACTATAGGCCAATCATTCAGTTTTTATTCAGTATCTTTACATACATCATGTTTCCTACGACGCATAGAAGTGGTCTTACCTCTCACATGGCATGTCTAATAGACTCAATTCTAAAGGGAAGTGCATTGATCTCCCCTCAATCATTTGTTTCATCTTCTTGAGGGCCTCTGTTGTAGATCATTCTATAGGCAACCTACCCTTTTCAGTTCTCATATCACAGATCCTCAAGACATAGTAGGTGCCTTTACAGTCCAGTGTTTGTGCTCGTTAGACCTCTGCTCTAGGACTAAGCACACTCCAGAGGATGCATATTTTGGACCCAACTGGAGATCAGCCTACTGGCACCACTTTCTGTGCCCCTCCAGCTTGCTCTGCCTCTACTACTGTGAAGAAGAGGATGATGGATCTTATGCAAAATATTCTCCTCAAAGTGAAGAAAAACCTGAAGTTTCTATGTTTCTTTTTGGACCAGTTATGTTTTACTTTTTGCAATAGTACTTTAAGACTTTGGATCTCAAGTTTTTTTTATACATTGTATCTTTTGTGGATCTTTTTGTGGATCAATGTTATTATCTGGTCTATTTAGATTACTATTTGGTCTCTCTAGGAGTCTATCTTTTTATGCCCTATTTGGATCACTATCTCTTTGTAATTGCAAGGCAAAAAGGGGAAGAAATAACATAGGGGGAGTAGTGTTTAATGATTAGAAATGAGTTGAGCATAACATAGGGGGAGTAGTGTTTAATGATTAAAAAGTTGAGCATAACTAACAAGCATTTGCCGAGAACTACAAGACTCACTTTTCCATGTTCACATATTATGCCATTTTAACAATTGTGATTATACTCACTTTGCTTGAAGAAGGTATGTGTATTGTGGATGTGTGTAGGTTTTCAGGTGCTAAAAGTGAATTAAGATCAATGGCTAATAAACATTCAAAGGCAGCTCAGTTTTTAGTTATTTACATGAGTCTGTATGGTTGGTCTTGTCATGTATTTATCTTGGTCTTTTGTAAAGTTTGGTCATGTATGTAAAAGGGCTTTAAAAGGTTTTTCCATGTGATTGATAAAGAAGGAGATTGTTAAGAAAATGTATTGTCAATACCATGGTCAAAACAATTGAGTTGTAATGTACTGTGTCAAGTCCAAGAAAGAGTTCCAAGCTCAAAAGAAAGAAGACAATGAAGGACTAAAGACCTATAAGACCAAGATAAATGACAAATAAAAGGAAGTGAAGAACAAGACCAAAACTCAATATGAAGACTCATTGCAAGGATGTTAAAGTTCAAGCCTGACAAAGAAAAGTCTAAGGGATGCTCATGAGAAGTACAACCTCGAAAAATACCCACACTTTGTACAATGTACTAAAACAATTGAAGTAAAACCTAAGATGGAGTGTGAAGTACTAAAAAGGGTCATAAGGATTGGTGTTAGTCCCAAGAAGTTGGGAAAGAAAGATCCAAACCACAAAGGGGGCATAATAGAAAAAATGAATAAATTATAGACCATGATCGATCAGCCATGATCAATCACAGATCTTGTGATCAATCATAAGTGAAAATTCAAGCCATTTTGAAAACTCCGGAGAGTTGTGATCTCAAAGCCTGATCAATCAGGCTTTCATGAACGATCACGAAAAAGTGTGATCGATCACGGCCGTGAATCTCATAAAAATTATATTTAATTTTGGAGATTCCAATCCAAGATTTCTCAGTATTTGTCTGTTAGAAAACATTCTAATCATAAGGACCAAGACTAGGCTTAGCTCTATAAAAGGGTAATAATACCCTAGGATCAAAGAAGAGACAAATATGTAAAAGAGAGAATTCTTGTTTGAAAAACACAGCTAGTCTGAATGCCGAAAAGCCTAGTTACTACTAAGTGATTGATCTTATGCTACTATAAATACTTTTGTGATCTCCCTCTAAGCGTACTACATCGAATATCAAAAAGGGAAAAACTGTTAGGTCTTATGTATTGTCAATATCCATGCACAAAGTGGTCATGTAATAGGACTTTATGTTATAACTGTGTATGTTCATGTAAATCTAAGAAGAGAGTCCAATAAAGCACTATGATGAAGGACTCGAAGTTGGGATGACCATGCCAAAGAAACTCAAGCATCATGGAAGAATCCTAAGTCTCAAGTGCAAGCTACCTCAAAGAAGCCAACAACAAAAAGTTAAAGGTAAAACTAACAAAAGTAGGTAAGTGGGAATTGGGATTGAACATAAAGTCAAAATATACTTTCAAGAGTGATATACATTGACCCAAAACCTAGGAACATTTCCCGAGGTTAGACCAAAGAAAAGACCAAGAAAATGAAGGAAGAAAGCCCAAGAAGGGTTGGACCAATGATGGGTCAAAATTGTAAAATAAATTAAATAAAAATGTTTTGAAAAATCACCTAACTTAAAATGACCATAACTTTTGATCTTGATGTCCATTCGGGGCCCATAAGTACTCAAAACAAGCGGAATGGAACAAATCAACTGAAAATGGAGTTTTTGAAAATTGAGA